>VWXS01000183.1:0-37449 GCA_028584115.1 Stagonosporopsis vannaccii | reverse complement strand
AATTCCCCCCTCCAGCCCCCAACCATCCCCATAAACAAATCCGCGAACCACAATTCCTTTTCGGGTCTCCCCCCCCCCCCCCCCACCCCCCCCCAAAACCCCCCCCCCCCCCCCCCCGACATCTCCACCTCCACTCGCTCGTCACTGCCCTCACCTTCCTATTGATGAGTAACTCGATGGCTGAAATCCAATGCGAAGCTGCTTGACTGCGATGACACGGTTTGGGCAAAATGGTATGCAAAGCACCCCACGGCTGAGTACCCCTCCTTTGCTAAAGACAACAGGAGCCAAGAGCGACGCAAAGATCAGGTGAATGAATGCACAGACCTACAGACCTGGGAGACGCGTGCAGCCCAACTCGCGTAGCTTCAGGAAGGCGCCGCCCCTACCTGTGACTGGTGAAGATCCATCGAGGCAGTGGATGATGAGGAGTATCACCATGCTGCTCGGCTGCGCTACCACCCTGGGCGTTGCTTTGGTGCGCTTACGAGGGAAGTATATCCTTCCACGGTGGTCGCATTATTCGATGTGTCTGTCTACTGCAGTAGCTCCGTGTCTAGTCATGGAGAGCTTCGTCACGACGCGTGCAGCGTCACAGTCTATTACTGTGGGTACACAATTGTTGCGCCACAACGGCAAATTGGTCTGTCTCTACTGATTAGTCTATGTGTGTACCGGTCTTCAACAGCGACGCGTAGGATCGAAGACGACCACACAGGTATTCATCGCATAGCATTCTAGTCCACCTCTGAAACCATTTGAAGGGCTCATGCGATATTACGTGGACTCTGATGAAACCAAAGAAGCTTGCACGCGGAAGTGAGGCTGCATTTATCCCATGGGCGTTTTAGAGTCCATTATTTGGCGTCTTGTATTGTTCTGGGGCGATAACCACGGTTCTCGGCGGCTTTGAATGTGTTGCGTAATTGTACAGAAAAGGGCACGACACCTTTGCCATAGATGGTGGTTTGGAATACTTATAGCAGCCCAAACAGCTAGAGTGCGGTATAAGTAATGGATACAAAAGGATTTGAATGCTGAGGTCCCGAAGCTCTGAATGTAAATTGACTCACTGAGAATCTCTCTCAATGGCGGCGTTGATTTGGGACACGTTTGCTGAAACCAGGGCATGTTATTCATACTGTCCGACTAATGACACAGTTTGTAAGCACAAATCCGTATATCAATTTCAGTTATTTGTTACGAACAGTAATTGTAGCAATTTTTTCACTTTGTCAGCGGCTATTTGATCTAGAGCCTACAGTATGGTCATTTTAAGGAGGTAGCCATTTGTTCGTCAAAGCACATGACGTAGAAAATGCTGTTATAATGCGAGAACTTGTAATTCTGGTATCTTATCGTGACAATCATAAAGAGATCCTCCGCTACTGGACCATATGGGAAGCACAAAGCGCTAAAGCAAGAATATACAACGCTGCCATGCTCAGCATGAACTCTCCAAGCCACGTCTAAACTTTAAACGTTCTTGAACAGCTAGTGGCCCATAGCAGGGCCCTGATTCGCAGCATTCACCTTGGCAAACTGCTTGTTCTCCTTCTGCCACCTGCGCGCATATCGGACACCAAAGCCGTGCTCGAACACCTGGCGAATGTTCTCGAGAGGCATTCCCTTGACCTCAGGGAAGCAGAAGACAACGAAAAGCCAACCAACAAAGCAGATACCGGCATAGAAACCGAAGGCGCCGGAGGGTGTAATGCCCTTCATCATAGTGAGGAAGGTGGACGCGATGATGATGTTCGTAGACCAGCATGTGACGGTATTAAGCATGGTGCCGACCGCCCGGACTTCCATTGGGATCAATTCTGTGCCTGCTTCATGTTAACTATCTATTGCTAATGTTGCTGTTCCGCTAGGAAAGGGGCAATTGGGAGCCTTACCAATCCACGCTACGGTAGCTACTCCAGAGCTGTAGAAGCCAACGAAAATGATAATGACGACGATGAGCAGCATGCCGGGCCAGCCGATGTTGTCGCTCTGTACTTCGAGAGTATGGAGATCAATGGGGATGTAGGCGAATGAGACGGCGGCGATGATCAAGCAGATGCACATGCCGAGTACAGTGACCAGAAGGATCTTGCGACGGCCGAACTTATCAACGATGATTAAGTTGACGAAGGAGAATACGAAGTTCGTGGCGGATACGGTGATTGCGACGGCTGTGGCGTTGTTGAATCCAACGATTTTAAATAATGTTGCGCTGTAGTACATAAGTGTATTGAAACCGCTGAGCTGGGAGATCGCCATGATGGTACAAGCGGTCAAGACAGCTCGGAAGGTTGCGGCGGTAGTGAAGATGCGGGCCAATGTCTTGAAGACGGAGTCGTCAACCATGGTTTGAGTAGCCTCTGCAATGCTGACTTCGATCGAGGTGATCTTCGCGCGGCGCTGCTCCTCGGTAGATGTTGGATAGATGCGGGTGAGGACAACACTGGCCTCGTCGACCTTTCCGTGTGCAACTAGCTGGCGCGGGCTTTCGGGAACCAGGAAGAGGAGAGCAGCGAGGAGGATAGCGGGTGCAGCGCCAATGCCGACCGTTGCCCTCCATGCCTGAGAACCCTCGCCGCCAACTTGGGCAAATCCAGCACCGATTCCAGAGGCGAGGAACTGGCCGAATGTGACTGACATGTTATTGAAGGCAATCATGCGTCCACGGTATTTTGCAGGAGCCAATTCGCTGATATAAAGAGGTACAACCATGGCTGCGCTGCCGACACCAAGACCAACGACGAAGCGGCCGATGGCAAATTGTGGAAGATGGAATGCGGCGGTTTGCAGAGTAGTTCCAATAACGAAGACGATGCAGGCAAGCCAGATTGGTAGCTTGCGACCGTACTTGTCGGCGATCATGCCAGCGATGACAGCGCCGACAAGGGCACCGCCAGATGTGAGAGAAGTGACAAGCTCCTGCTCAGAGGAGGTGAGCTCATGGCCGAGGGAAGTGCCGATTGTGACGAGGACGGAGGAGATGTAGCCAGTATCGTAACCGAATAGCAAGCCTCCCAATGACACGGTGATGGAGATCAACCATGCCGCTCTCGATGCTGCGGTCGCCTCTATACTCGAGAGATCAGCGAGATGCTGGGCGTGTTCCGATTCGGAGACATCTTCGATCTTATCTGCGGCGGTTTCGAACTTCATGTCCTTCTTTTCATCGAAGGATTCGGTCTCATAAGCCATTGTATGTAGGTGGCAATGGGGCAACCTTGAAACGGATGGAAGCTGCTGATGAAGAGATGGATGAAGGTAGTGGTCGTTGTCCAGTTCAGTGAGACCCGGTGATGAAGCAAATTCCAATGCGGAGATCACTGTCGTACTTATGCTTTCTGGATAACTGGCTTGTAAAGGCATTCGGATCCACCCGCGGAACGATTTCACTGCCCCATTCGACGCTACAACACCTCAGGAGTTGCTACGTTAGGCCCCATATGCAAAAGCCGGGTGGTCTGTTCGCGTGCCAGCGCCGACGACTTCCCCAGATTCTATCTTCCGCATACTATCGGCCCGATGCCCACGAGCAGATTCTGGGGCTGTGACGCGGGGGTGGGCCTCGCCCCGACGCGAGCAGTTCGCTTTTGGGAGACTGCGTTATTGGCTAGATTGACGTTTGCCGCGCGATGAGCCGAGAGCCTGAGGCTTCACATGCTGCGTGCAATTACGCGGTGCCGCATTGGCTGGAGCGGGCTGAACTGGTCGAGACGGCGATAGACGAAGCGTGATTGGGCCGGGAGACTTGCAAGAGTGCGGAACGATGGTCGCAAGGCAAGTATGCGGCATTCACAGCTATGTTGAGTGCGAGGTAAGCTTCCCCATACCATTATTGAATTTCCATGTTTGGATACAATCTCAATGCAACATTGATGTCGGCAGTGTGGGATCACTAAAGCATGACGTCACTAGCACGGTCCGACACACGGCCACAATGCTGCAACACCCTATGCCACACCAGGTCGATTTCGTGGAGCTCATGGGGGCCCTAAAGTTCACCATACCAAGTACGGACGCGTCGTGATAGGACTTTAAGTCGCTATGACGCAAATGTTACGGTATTGTAATCCTTTGGCCTCAGTTTCGATGCCAGATTGGTGATTGAGTGGGTATGCGCAGAGATCGGAACTACAATGAGTGATCTTTGACAGGTTTCATCTGTGAGCCGCAATGGCTGTCACCCCACCTTATCGTCTTTTGCGTTGCTCTGTGTGAACTGGTTGGGCCATGATCTCAATTTGCGCGAATACAACGATTCTCAAATGGAAACAAGTTCATTGAGCCTTATTGTTCTGACGCGATGGGCATTCAACCCCAAACATCAGCTTTCCACTTTCCTCTCTTCTTCAGGCTATCTGCCCATGCTTTGACCTCAGTCTCACCAAGACCCTTTGCCTTGCTTACCGCAGCCTCGATTTTCATATCTACTTCGCGCGCCATGCTTGCCTTGCCACAAATATACATATTTGCGCTAGCATCTAGAAGCTCAAGCACATCACTGGCATATTCACCAACACGATCCTGCACGTAGGTCCTCGGCCCATCTCTTGAGAAAGCAGTGACAATCTTGAGTTTATCGCCCAACTCGCTCTGGATCTTGCTAAGTTCCTCTTGGTAAATAAAGTCATCCTTGTTACGGCAACCGAAGAAGAGGAGAATCTTGCCGATTGGTTTGCCAATTGTGTGAAGCTTTGCCCGCTCTTGTAGAAACGCGCGGAAAGGTGCGAAGCCAGTGCCTGCGCTAATGAGAAGGAGCGGTGTTGAGGACGTGATAGGCAGCTTGAACTTTGATTTGCGAACGTGGGCCAGAACCTTGGCTCCTTGCAGTCCCTGATCTTCGCTCAGTCGCTGGTATGATGGTGCCGGGACATTACCGTTGGAAGTAACATCAGACGCAGATAGAAGGTAGTTCGAGGTCAAGCCATGAATTGTTGAGGAGGTCGATTGCTCGCCAATAGTCTTGTTGACGACCAATGCAGTCACAGAAATACGACGAGGAGCGATGACGGAGCTGGAAGAGATGGAGTAATAACGCGGCTGCAGTGATAACAGTTTCTCGATGACAAATGCCAAAGGAAGCGATGTCCATGGCTCGTTGGGGCTGGCGAATTGCAGGAGACGAGCAAGTGTTATGTGTGTAGTTGAGATAAGTTGCTCGTAACGCTCGCGATTCTGTCCGATCTCAAGAAGTTTTGCCTTCGCTTCAGATGTTGGTGCAAACTGAGCAATCTCTTGGACTGTCTTGCGAGCGACTGGTGCGCAGATCTCGAGGTGATGGCGGAACGCGGCATCCAGCGTCGTAGGAGACGGGACTTTCGGCTTGACTGAGTCGTTGTCGCTCTTCACATTCAATGCCTCATGTCTCCTTGCTTGCGCCCCAAGGGCATGCAGGAGTTTCTCAATCTCCTCATTTGGATTACATGGCCAGATGCCAATGTGGTCTCCTGTCTTGTATACCACGTCGTGGTTCCCAAGATCCAGTTCCATATGTATGCAGTTTCGGTCTCCAGCGATGAATAGCTCGTGAGCGTTTCTTATAGTCAGTGGTACGATGGCGGATTGGGTCGAGGTTTGCTGATGGATCAACGATGTCTCAGTGTGCGATATGTTCTCGCTGGCTCTTTCACCACTGAACGTGAGCTCGATCGACGGTCGGTACTCTACAGTCTTCTGTTCAAAGCCAAGTTGGCGGAACAGAGCAAAGGCATCGTCTTTCCATGCCTGAAAGTCCTCTTCGGTGCCACCGTTGGCATCGTCCGCCTTCTGACGAGGTATAAGAGCATTAGCACCGGCATTGTCGAGAGCGTCGGCAACAACATCCAGTACACGGTTGTAATACTTGTAGTTACTGTTTCCAAGACCAAAAGCAAGGTAACGCAAATTATCGACCCGAGTGCCCTTGTCTTTCACTTGCTTGATCCAATCCCACAACCCGGCTGTGTTGTCACTAGGATCGCCTTCGCCATATGTGCTAAGGATGAAAATGACGAAGTGTGTCGACTGGATTTTGGATATGGTCTCGGCATCATAATCGGACATATCTGCAACGAGAGCGTGGATGCCAAAGTGTGACAGACATTCGCGACCTAATGTTTCTGCAAAGCGTTCTGAGGTGCCGGACTGGGAGCCCCAGAAGATAACGCAGTGGTGGTCACCCTCAGTGAGCTTTTGGGCAACATCTCGAGTGACGGTGACATTGCCGCTTGATGAGCCGTCTTTTAATTGCGGCCTCTCGAACCATATACCGTGGTGAGGGTCTGGCTTGTCCCAAACCCGGCCATGTGTGAGGTAGCCAAGGGCTGAGAGGAGGAAGAGGAAGACGGCGATTCCATCCGCAGTGCTTGTCGGCTTCGCACTTTGTATTGCTGGCGATGTGAGGATTGTTTGAAGAAGTGGGTTCAGCTTCGTCTGCAAATCCGACAAGTCAACTGGAAAATTTAGTGACTCCATGATAAACCGAAAGTCTGTGCGTGAAGGGCGACAGTGGCAGAGGTCGTACTTGAACTTATTTTCTGTGCCAGGTTTGAGGGTGCAAGGCCTCACGCAGTCTTTAACACTAGATGGGGAGAACTACCAACTCTGACATGCCAGCCAATCTCATCAGAATCTCCCCATAGATTCTCATGTCATTTTCTGTTTTCAAGATCCTGGCCTTCCACGTTCGAACAGTTTAGTTCCGCCTTTGGCACTTACCCCACGTCCACCCCGCATCTGCACTGCCGGGTGCGCACATCACCCGCACTAAAGTCGCGTTCGATCTGGTAAAGTTCTCCGTTCATTGCTTCTTGCAACACATGGCCCACTCTGTTGCATGTCGACGCCTGTCACCTGAATATGCCGACGGAGCACTTAAGGGTTTGTCGGTCTGCTTTGGACTTGACATCGATCAAGCGCTCAAGTCTTGCAAAGTACACTGCTCCAAGTTGAGCCTTGCATCATGTCGACTTCGATTCTTTCAAGTCCTTACGCAGTCGCGCTAGGCGCCTGCGTCTTCCTGTACTTCATTGTATACCCTGTAGTTGTTTACTTTCGCGATGTCAACGGTCAGTGCACATACCAGATACTGCCAGACAACCCCGGGAATCGTCCAACTACCGTGCATCAGAGAACTGTATGCTGACTCAAACAGGTCTTCGAAGATACCCAAACTTTCATCCTTTGGCTGGCATTTCCAACATTCCTTTCATGGTACTCGCGCACACAGGTGCACGATCCACATATCTTGAGAAGCTGCACCGAGAGCACCCCGTGCTCCGCACTGGTCCCAACTCATTGTCGTATGGCGACCTGCGTGCCATCAAGGATATATATGGCCACAACACACCTTGCACCAAGGATGGCGCTTACGTGATCACCGCTGGTTCCCACTACCATCTCGCTGATGTTATCGACAAGCACGACCACGCCCGGAAGCGTAAGACCTTGAGCTCCGCATACGCGATCAAGAACCTAGAGGGCTGGGAACACAAGGTTGCCGATAAGACTCAGAGACTGATCAAGCACATCGACACATGCTGCACTGCTCCCTTGGCCCCAGGTGCTCTTCCCAAGCCCGAGGATATCAACCTAGATTACCGCAAGTGGACAAACTTCTTCACACTCGATGCGATCGCTGATATCGGCCTCTCCGAGAAGCTTGGCTTCCTCGACCAAGGAACCAGTATGGTGACTGGGCGTAAGACTGACGGTACTACGTACGAGTGTGACCTTCGACCGGCCCTGTACCAGACCGCTCGTAAGCAGTCCCTGTTGATCTGGCCTTATGAGTGGTATTCGATCATCAACAAGATCGTTAACATTATTCCGTTCTATCGCCGTATGGACAACTACGCTAAAGAATGGGACGGCATTCCCAACGAGTTGGCGTACAGGCGACTGCAGCGATATCGCGTTGGCGAGAAATCGGATGACTTCTTCCAAGCACTCATGGAGGACAAGAATGGATCGCCAAACAACCTTGAGTGGGGTGAGATTGTCGCTGAAGTTAGCATTATGATGAACGCTGGCTCAGCGA
Source organism: Stagonosporopsis vannaccii (assembly GCA_028584115.1). Taxonomy (NCBI): domain Eukaryota; kingdom Fungi; phylum Ascomycota; class Dothideomycetes; order Pleosporales; family Didymellaceae; genus Stagonosporopsis; species Stagonosporopsis vannaccii. The sequence goes on along the minus strand of VWXS01000183.1, from coordinate 29,429 downwards.
CCACTGCGATCGCTATCACGAATGCAACATTGCAGTTGATCAAACATCCGGAGTGCATGAAAAAACTGAGGGAGGAGATCGACGCTGCGCTCGAGGACGACGAGGACATCGATGAGACTGGTGTGATCGCGTACGACACCGTCAAGCACCTGCCGTACCTGCGCGCTTGTCTCGATGAATCACTCCGACTCTTTACACCTACACCCCACGGTCTTCCTCGCCAAACGCCTTCAGACGGTACCAATATCCTGGGAGACTACATCCCCGGAGGCGTTTCTGTAGCGATGTCGGCCCACGTGGCGCATAGACAAGAGTCTGTGTTTCCCCAGGCTGACAAGTATATCCCAGAACGATGGCTGGGGGAGGAGGGTAAGGCGTTGCAGCCTTATTTCCTTTCTTTCTCGGCTGGCGCACGTGGCTGCATCGGCCGCAACATCTCGTATCTCGAGCAGACCGTGGTACTGGCGAGCCTTCTGAGGAGGTACGAGTTCGCTCTGAAGACTCCGGACTGGGATATAGAGCGATTGGAGACAATGAACTGGATATTGGGAGAGATGCCCGTAAAAGTCTGGAAACGAGAGAGGAAATCAACAGTGAGCGGCTAGTTAGAAGTTACGGGGGCTGTCTTTTTAGCGTTGTACTATCGTACTTGCATACTCGGCTCAGCATTTATGCAGGACACATGTTGTGATAGATGAAAAAATCTACAATTCGGAACAGATTACAATCTTTTCGTTAATGAAAGCTGCGCATGTGCACAATGGTGATTGACGCGCTAGACTTGATAGGATTAGTTCAATTATCTCCGCGTTTCACACCTGGCGCAGCCGAAAGGGCCGAACCCCGATCACGACATTCCATTTTTGTGACTTTAAATGTGCTCCGCTATAGAAATCGTAGCAGTCAGTCCGCATGTCACAATCTGCGCAGGAACAGCAGCCAGCTGCAACGCCATCAGTTCCTGCTTCAGAACAAACTGTATCTGCGCCCCGACCTGCAAGGTCAAAAAATGGCTGTAATGCCTGCAGGTGAATTATTTGACCGTCAATACTCTGGTCGCGCTGACGTTTGCAAAGAAGAAGGAAGGTCCGCTGTAACGAGCGACGGCCTCGCTGTGGTCATTGTGAGAGACTGAACTTGGAGTGCACATGGAATCGGCCTGTGCCAGCACGTAGCAGTAGCATTCAATCGACGCAGTCGTTCGCTGTTGCTACACCTCAGCCGAATCCTCAACACATGTACAATTCTAATGTGACACCCTTCGAAGGCTTTGGGGTAAACGGCAATGGCTTTTTCGACTTCTCCGGCCCCCTTGGATTCGGTGCTTGGGACGAGGCAATGCTCCTCAGCCCTAACTCCTGGCCTACGGATCCCACCATTGCCGCAGCTACCTCACATTTCGATGCCGTGCCGCAGCCCATTTATCAGCTACCGCTTGGGCACCAGTCCTCCGGACCTCTTGTGACAGCTGCCCCATCAACGCCTCGTACTAGTCTCCAGGCGATCGCAGAGCGGGCAGGACAGCAACCCGACCCAGCTTCAACATCTCCCTTTTCGCACGAAGGAACGCAAAATGGAGCGGTTGACGGTGATCTACTTGTCAACACGTTTCTGCAGATGCTTATGCCCCCTATCCTGACACCTGTCGAGATTGGTGCGTTCTGGATATACTTTAATTATCCACAATTCAACGCTGACTTCTGATTAGGTCCCAAATGGGCATCTACACGAGCATTCTTCGGAACCATGGCCACCGAAGCACCCATCGTTCGAAGTGCTATCATGGCCTTTGCTGCTATGCAGATGCAAAGAAGTGGGTTAGGCGGCGAAGCTCTGAAGACCGACTGGAGGCCGCTATACGACACTGCTGCGAGACAACTCTCGTCAGCTCTTGCCAAAAAACGGAAGGCTGAAGGCAGCGAAACGCCCAAGAGTGGGCTGAAGCATATCCTAGCATCTCTGTTCCTTCTCACCTATACTGACGTAAGTTGCGGGCTCTTCATTCGCCTTTTGCGCCCTACTGACGACTCCAGTTGCTCACGGAAACCCTTCCTAGAGCACATGCCAACTTACGTGAAGCATATACTCTTATACAAAGCGCGAACAAGATGTCATTCACAGTGCCGGAAAGGCGCTTGATCTCTTGGCTACGTCTCCTCGATGCGCGCGCTGTGTCTACTAACGGAGGCGAAGGACTTTTCCTTGCCGACACCGACGAGACACTATTTGACGCCTCACCAGCGCCAAACCCTGCTTCGGGACCTGAGACACAAGACACAGAAATTGAAGAAATTCTTTTCGACGTTCTATACCACCCTGGCATCGTGTTCTATCAAAAAGTGCAGTCGTTCGTCGGGCGAATCACTAGGATAGATCCCTGGCATCGAAGCCGCGGCACAGTACAGGATGAGACTGAAGTGATGGCGTTGGCCGCGCAGATCTCCAAAGATTTGCATGCTTTGTACGAACAGCGACCGGCTCTCATGGACCATGCGGTTGCTGGCAACCTGACCGAGAAACACCTTGCACAGAATCTGGCCGTCGCGCTGACCCGAAGCTTCCGCACCTACCTCGCAAATTACTATGCCTCGTTTATACACTTGCACCGCGTGGCTTATGTGCAATATCCAAAAACAAAAGACGTTACTGTAGCCATCGCAGAGATCAAACGTCTCTCGCATCTTATGGCGCAGACAGACGAGTCGCTCCCAGTCAACCTGCTGTGGCCTCTCATGATATGGGCAGCAGAGGAAGAGAACTTAGAGGAGCGGCGATGGATCATCGAGTCCATCAGAGGGCTGGAAAGTATCGCTTCGAATGCGAAGGCCACGGGAGACCTCCTCGAAGAGGTCATTCGGCGCCAAGACGAAGGCAAACGAAGAGTAGACATAAGAAGTGTCAGCCAGGAATACTTCGCAAGCCATCATTTTGCCATTGTATAAGTTGCGCTATTGATTCAAGCAGACCATTGCTCTCGCAAGTCCGCAATCACCTTGTCAGTCCTCCACCCTATCCTGCTTTGCAAACCTTCTAAGTACCTTACACAAGCTTCTTGCTCTGCCGGATCGACAATATATGCACCGCATGCGCTCAGTATATGACTCCCTTGAAACATAGCGTTTCCACAATGCTCATTGCTTATACCGTACCCGATCGTTATCCGAATGTGCTTCCGTATCAGAGCATCTGTCGCCTTCCGCGCACGAACCCCCGCCAGGCCAACCAGTGATGCGTTGGGAGAGTATATTGTGAGGATGATCTTGCAGAGATGGTAGTACTGCAGGCCTACAGCAACTACACCCTGGTGACATGGAAGCTGGGGCCAGTAGCCACTGTATTTCTCTCCTGCGTCAGGTTCGATGTGGATGGCACTGAACGTCCAAGGTTTTGTGCGTTCCCACTCGTCGACCTCAGCATGCAGCTCTGTCCATTTCTCCTTAGTTAGGCTGTTGGTATTTGCCTCGCCATTCTCCTCGAATATCGCCTGGAGCACGGTTGCGAAGAGAAAGATAGCTCGATTCGCCCAGGACTCATCATCAAACTCTCGGAAGACCGCTGAATGGCGGTAATTCTCGAGGCTCAGATTAAGTGGCTGTTGAGACGTGAGGGATACATAGATGTGTTGTCGAAGCGACACCCAGCTTGCAGACTCTCGCAGACCGCCGTCTGCTGCAAAAGACGATATGCTGTTTAGTATGCGTGCTGTGCCGAAATGGTGACATTGTTCATCGGCGTCGCCCATCTCCTCGTGCAGTCGCAAAAGAATGACAGCCACAAGAAAATTCTCGTCCCAGTGTGCGAGCGGATCTTCCAGTGCTACGATTAGCGCATTCAGGCATTGGTCCACCCATGGCTGTGAGTGGTCTTCTGGCTCTTTGCCCATCAACCACAGATGTCGCGCTGCGAGACCAAGGATACCATGCAGAATGACAGGGAAATGTGCCGCACGCTTAGGCACTTCCTTTGCGAAATGGCAACGTGGATCGCACACATCGATCCAGCCTGTACAGTGGATGATGTAATGATGAAAGAGGCGGGCCTCGTACGCATTGGCGACTGGCCATTTGGGTGTCAATGCTGAAGATGGACTTTGAGGAAAGGTTGTTGAGTTGTAGGGCGAGATGTTGTTAATTGAATCGAGGGGGCTCTTTTTGAAAACATGCGGTGATGATGACGCCCGAGGATTCGAACCAGGACTGCTGTGCCAAGTACTTGTTTTTTGTAAGATATCTGACAAGGACTCGGCCCTTCCAAGGAGATCGTTCCTACTGAAAGAATCGTTCCTGCTAAAGGAATCGGCCCGTCCAACCTGTGGTGCCGAGTAGTTCTCGACCGATGCGACGTTGTCTAGGGTGACTGTTCGACTCAGCACATCGTGAATAGAAGGCAGATCATTCTCGTTGAAGACCGGTACTGAGACACTCGAGAACGGAGATCTATCGTTGTAGGAGAGTACCAATTCTGTTGCTGTGGCACTTGAGTCGAACGCTCTATCATTGTTGGCTGAAATGTGTGGGTGATCACTTGACCCATCCGAGGCAGACTCAGGCTCAGCCTCCACTTGGATATTCTCCCCAATTGGAACAACCTCGTCGTCTCCATCGGTGTTTGGCGCAAAGAAATGCACTATGAAATATTATGGTCAGCTCAGTCTACGTGCCAATTTGGGAGGAGCTGCATCTCGTCGGGCCTATAGGAAGGAGATGGAATCAACTTACATGACCTAGGTATCTCAACCCATGTCTGGCCAGCAACAAACTCTAGGCTCTGCTCCGCAGAACCAATGTCCTCGCCGGCATTGAACTTGACAGCCTTGACAGGCCGGAAGCGAAAAGCGTTACCTCTGATGCAGGGTCTCTTCCGTTCTGTGCAGTACTTGCATTTCTCAGAATCGCGCAGCTTGACGCCTAAACAACAGACAGCTTAGCACGGTCGATATGCACAGATTTGTGTCACAGCATGACGCCTTACATTTGATGTGACGCTCCCGACATGACTTGCTGCGCGAATGTTTAGTACTACGTCATAAACGAGGCAGAACCTTGTCTACGGCTCTATGGAGTAGCGACGAACCATCCGCTTCGTTGTCGCATTGCGTCTGCTTGCGATAAGTCTCCAAGGTGATCTGAGCCCCGCGGCCGGTGGAGTGAGATTTGACAAAATTGCCAGATTTGAATCCGGGAAATGGCTCCTGTTTTGCGGGAAGTCGATGCGGCAAGACCAAATGTTTACCCCGCAACTTGCCCCCAGACTTTCTGGAGCCGCAGACGCCAAGTGTGAAGGAGAGCCGCCACCGGCCGGACACAAGCGATCGGATGCTGCGCGCTGTTCTGGACCTGCTCCAAACGTGGCAAAACGGAACGCACTGCCAAATGCACTACGACTAATAGACTACGCTTCAAACATACCCGATTGGGTAGGCTGAAGACGGGCCGATACCGTTCTGAGCATCGCAAGCCACATGCCTACTGCATCTTCGGCTACCTTGCATCAACGTGTTGCTCGGGTCTTGCGTCGATTGAAACTGTGCTTATGAAGTGATGCGGCAGCTGAATCTTTCAAGAAGCGTGCCAAGCGGCTAGGCCCGGGGTGACTTGCCTCCGAACTGTAGTGACCCGCGACATATGACGTCTGACCACAGATCTGCGTATTTGGGGGGAACTGTTCCACCTGCCAAAACCTCCTCCGACGCTACCAAAACCTCCTCCGAGTATACGTTCGCCAACCGTCGTCTGTAACAATTCAAAGCCTCCACCTTCTGCACCCACTCGTTTCTCAACAAACCTGCAATGACAAACCCGCGCCCCGCAGTTGGTAACAATCTGTCCCCACGAGCAGTTTACTCGCCAATCAGAAAAGATGTTTGAAAGCATCGTGAGATCGCAAAAACCTCCTCCGAGCACCACAGAAAGCTCTATAGCTCAGTGCACAGAGAACATAAATTCAGTGGCTTCTTACCATTCCCTCCGTTATTCCTCATCCAACCTCTTCGAGACCCTCAATTGCTTTATTTTTATGTTAAGATGGCACCACACAAGCTCCAAATTGCAGTCGCAGGTCTCGGCCGCATGGGCGCTCGCCACGCCCTTAACTTTCTAAACAGCGTGCCTCGCGCTGAGCTCGTCGCTGCTTTTTCCCCAGAGCCAAAGGAGATCGAGTGGGCTGAGGAACACCTCAAACCCTTCGGTGTCACGCTCTACAGCGACTACAAGAAGATGCTCGAGCACCCTGGCCTAGAGGCTGTCTGCATCGGTACGGCTACGTCGGTTCATGCTGAAGAATCCATCCAGGCGATGGATAAGAACTTGCACGTGCTGTGTGAGAAGCCGCTTTCTACCAGCGTCAAGGTCTGCCAAGATGTCGTTGACCACGCAGCAAAGAAGCCTCACCTGAAAGTAATGTGCGGTTTCTCGAGGCGCTTCGACGCCAGCTACCGCGACGTGGCAGCGAAGATTGAAGCCGGCATAATTGGTCGCCCGACTGTCCTGCGCTCACAAACTTGCGACAAGCACGACCCATCGGGTACATAAACTCTGTCTCTACACGAGAGGCAATATCCATGCTTGCTAACACGCACCAGGTTTCTTCGTCGCCTACGCTGCCTGGTCCGGCGGCGTCTTCGTTGATATGACCGTCCACGATATTGACCTCACCCTGTGGTATTTCGGAGGGTCAGTTGTTCCAAAATCAATCTCCGCCTACGGCGTCGTAGCCGCTCAACCCGGGCTGAAGAAATATAACGACTACGACAACGCGGTTGGGATCGTCGAATTCCACGACGGCCGTATCGCGTACTACTACGCATCGCGCATGATGGCGCACGGGCAGGAGGACGTAACAGAGATCATCGGCACAGAGGGCAAGTTGACTGTCAATCTCAACCCGCAGAAGAACCTGGTGAACTACTACCACGATGGCGGAATCACACGCGAGGTGCCGCAGGATTACTGGGGCAGGTTCGAGCAGGGGTTCGTTGGGGAGGCGAATGAGTTCACCAGAGCCTGTCTTGACAACACGCCTGTGCCGCTGGAGTTCAACAATGCAGTTAAGGCGGTGCAGATTGGTGCTTGGCTGCAGGAGGCCCTGGTCAGTGGGAAGCAGATCAGGTTTGATGAGAGTGGGAAGAGAATTGAGAAGTCGAACTTGTAAGATCTGGGGACGACGTGAAAGTCGAATGATTGTTTGATCGTACTGCATGCGAACAGGTGGCATAAATACAAGGCGTTAGTTTTTCTCACTACTCACGCTTTAATCCTGACTTATCTCAGTAGTTCTTTATGCCTCTACTACACTGGTGATGTAGTCAGAGGTGAATTCTCGATATAATCTTAACCAATATCCCACGAACCAAATTATCAATATTTGCTTTCAACAATTAATAAAAGGTGGACATTTAGCTTTCATAGCAACGGTCCATATTGCCTCCACAACCTCGCGATCAGGTATACCACGTCACCTCTGGGATCTCATCCAGTAACTGGAACCTCCCTAGCTCCCGATTTTTATACGCCACGGGATCGTGCAGGGTATGTGTTCTGATGTCTCTCCAGAATCGATCGAGACCGACTTTCTGACTCGTAGCTTTCGCACCTGTCACCTCGAAGACTCCCGCCGTCACTCGCAGACCCGTGTCTGTAGTAACAACCTTGACACTTGCAACCCACTCGGCTAGTTCACCCCGCTCGCGTGCAGTGAGTTTCTCCCGCGTTGCAAGGTCGCCAGAATATCTGGCGTAGATCTTGTCGGCTTGCTCTCCGGCGCTGTCTGCAAGTGCGACGGCGGCACGCAAGTGCGCGTGGAAATTTCCATAACGCTCGAGGATGTAGAACTCATCAGTTGCGCGCTCCTTGTTCTGGATTTCTGTTAATATTCTATCAGGTTAGTAGAAGATGCTGTACTTACATCTCCGCCATATGGCCACGCCCGAGTACCCTTAACCGTGTACTGGGATGCAAGTTGCTGTGCACCCAGCGCTATACCGAGATAGAAATTGCTAAACACAAGCTGAATCGTAGGTAGCAGCAGCGATGCGAAAGGTATCTGAAGCACTTTCGGATCTGGCTTCTTCTGCTCCACGTCCCAGCCCAACGCGTCAACCCACGGCACGGTCACATTATCGATTTTGACACTGCCAGACTCAGTCAACCTCAGCCCGATGTTATTCCAGTCATGTGAGAATTGAATCCCAGGTTGGTCGGTCGGTACAAAGGCGAAGATGTGGTCACCGGTCCCGTTGAAGTCACCTTCCAACACAGTCAAGTCAGAGATGACACCACCTGTGTTGAAGTGCTTGAAGCCGCTGAATACGATTTTATCGCCCTCAGCAGTAATCTTGAGGTCGTTATCGCGAGGGTTCACTGCGCCGCCGATGAAGTAATTGTTTTCGATGATCAGCTTCTGATACCGATTCGCCTGCTCTTCGGTTCCGACGACGTTTGCGGTCGTGCTCCATAGCAGATGGTAGCCTAGAAGCATGCCGATAGAACTTCGTACGTTAGTGCACGTGTGACACTGAAGGTGTCAACTACTTGCCCGTCTGCTTCAGCAACTTTGCGAATGGCTTTGTAGCCAACACTCCATGGCTGCTCTCCGCCACCATACTTCTTTGGGCCGAGAATCTTGAGCAAGCCAGCGTGCTTCAGGAGAGCGATCTCAGCTCTAGGTGACTTGTTTTCCTGATCCCTCACAGCAGCGTCAGTGGCAAGGACATCTGCAACTTCTTGAGCGCGCTGAAGCCAGGATGTCTCATCGCTCGGGATCTCATTCCACCTCTTCTTGTACTCCGAGTAGACTGTAGGGTCACGGAAAGGAACCTCTTTCGCATTGCCGTGGGCGGTAATGCCATTTGCGCCATTTGCGGAAGCCATCGCTCAATATTCTGAGTGAAAATCGTGAATGGAGCATGAACCAGCTCATCACAGCCCTCATATGTTCACTGAAGCTCGGAATGCTGGGCTTGCTTCATATTGCGTGCTACACATCCACATATTGCCCATCCTGCGGGGTTGCAATATCAGCGGCTTCAAGGTCGAAGATTTCACAATTGCGCAATGAGCTCCAGCGTCTGGAAGACGGCCGACGTGCACCGATTTGCTGTCAAGAACATGGTCACTGCAGTATCTCCCAAATAATGCCCTGACAGCGACGCTAGCACACATGAGCTAACCGTTGTTGACCTAGTATGCCTGATTCATTATCCGACTCGCGCGCAATCATCCATCGCGATCACCTCATCCTCCGCAACTGCAACTTCCACTGGATGGACCACGCGTCCCACAACATCCACACTGGGCCTTAAGACCGAATGAGACTGCGATCTGCACTCGGCATTACAGCCTGCCGCAAACCACTACACTGATGAACTTCAGTCTATGCCTTCTTGGCCTTCGCGAAGTACCGAGATGTATCGCCTAGCGGTAGCTCTAAGATGGAGTCCTTCAAGAGCAAATGAAATGTCAAATACCTGCTCAGATCAGTGGATGTTAGAAACAAGTACCGCCTAATAAACTCACCAACCAATCAGTCCTGAAACAAAGCAGAAGCCTCCTCCACCTTTCTTGAGCGCAATTGAGGCTGCAATATTTCCGTCCGCAAGAGCAAAGTAGCTTGCAGCAACGAGCAGGAAGCCGAAAACTACGGTAAAAAAGATCGCAATGTAGATCAGATTGGTCGGCAGTGAAGCAACTAGAAAAACGACTGCGAATACTGTCCACACTGCAGCTGCTTTAGCGGTTTTGTTCAGAGGAAGAATCATGCAAAGACTTACAGATCATAAAGAATCCCAAAGCATTATTCAGTTCCGTGGTGTTGTCACCATACGCCTCGACAACGCCAAAGGCGGGAGTCAAGATCGCTCCGTAACCCGCGTAAAAGAGGCCTTGCAGGTTCAGCGTGAATACATTATGTTGGAAGCTCGCAGCTCACCGAAAGCACTGAAGACCGTGTATGCGAAGCCATTCCCGACGGAAAGCTCCCACTGAGCCGTGATAAGCAGGCCGAATGCTGCTGCGAAGAAGAAGTTGGCAACCTTGTCAAGTTAGTTATGCCTTTTGACAAGCCTGAGTAGTCTTACGAAGACATTGTTGGTTGTCACTCCTCGCCACTCCATTAGACTCAGGGACAGAGTGGTGAGCGTCGTTGCAAAAACTCCGATTGCAAGCGCAGTCTGTCATAGTCAGCGTGGAAACCGTCTCTCCATTATGACTTCTGCGTACACCAGACCCTAAGCTCTTGGGTGCGACCTTGTTTGGCTCATTGCTTTCGATTGTGAGCTGCTTTTCGACATCTGTAAATTGCGCTTGCGGCTTGTCCTCGAGACATTCGATGCTGTCGCTTGTGGATGCAGAAGCCATTTTCCCAATCCAGAAACGAGGATGGATTTGCTGTTCACCTCTTGCATATGCGAGGCTGACTTAAATATTATCGTCTACATCAAGCAATGCAAATGCGCAGATATAGGTGTGCATGGCGTGCCAACAACCATTTGTCCTGACCAATATCCGATGTTGATTAAACTTGACCTGAATCCAATCCTGATCGTCCGCATCAAACTCCGGGGAAGATCTACTGCACGTTCGAGGGTTAGGGTTGCGCAACCTTCCCCAGCCATTGCGTTACAACATGAACATATTGCCTCATCGAGACTCACCGAACATGCCGTGTGATGGATCGGATCTGAAGCTCCAAGTCTGCTCAGCCAGGCCCAAATCCTCTGACCGGAGACTTACGTGCATTGCACGGTCTGGGGGACTGTCCTGCCAGGAAGGAGTTGTCCATTGGCAACTCGTTGAAACATCATCGCATCCTACCACAAAATCTCACCATGCCTAGCCGTTCCCAAGGGAGCCGCCTCAGAGCACGCATCACTCCACACAAGCCAAACCTGCAACTCGTCCTCAAGGGCAAAAGAAACAACAACAACTCCACATCACCCCTCAGAGGAGGCTTTGAAAGCAAAAAAATAACTGTCGCTCGAATTGGCGGTACCGTGAATCGAACACGGGCTGGCGCGGATCTGGATCGGAGCACTTGGTGCTCGCCAGCCACAACGCGACGTCATACCACTAGACTTCATTGCTGTTAGTCGCTGTGTGATGCGATGGTTGAGTGTGTGAACTTACCCATACCACCTATGGTGTTTTGATGATATTCTGGAGAATAAAAAATTACATCTACTGACAATGCAAGTTTGGCCGTTTGAGCACATGTGCAGTGGGGCGCAAGCGGTGTCCTTGGAGTCAAGCATTGATCGGGCCTGCGAAAGCGGGGCACGGTACTCCTGATTTTCACGCTAAGCAGCTAAGCACGTCTTGATCATCTTTGTCGCAATTGTAACATTGCGACCCCTACATCAGCGTTAATTGAACCCATGCACGACACCGTTGTAAAGTTATAGGTTAAGCTGAGCATGAGAAAGCTCACTGATTGTGCCATACTGGCAAGTCCTGACCTCCAATGAGGGCAATTTCTGCGAGTCGACGCTACAAATATCACCCTCCACAATATGATCCAACATTTATAACAGGCAGTTGATTTGCAAGGTTCGTAGCAGATTTCATTTGTTACAAGCGCTACATCATGACAGTCATATGTTCCATGTCGTCATACAGGGCATGCCCATTACCGGAGCCAAAGTTGATACATCGAATCAAGATGCGTCCACACTTTTGTCTACACAACCATCAAGACCATCACATGCGTCCGACCCGCCAACTTGCTCGGATCGACGAAGCTATTGGCTATCTACCGGAGCAGCTCGCTGAACGTTCTGATTGCTTCAGATGTTCTTAGGAAGAAGGTTGGCGCTCTTGGCCTTGCTCGCCTCGAGGGCACCAGCCAGGGAGAACTGGGTGTTGATTCCATCGACACGGTGAACAGCGTTGAGGTTCTTGACGCATGTGATCTGGAAGCAAGTGGCGGAACCCTGGCGGGACGCAATCGTGGAGTAGGCGAGGAAGTACTCCCAGATGCGGAACCAGCGGGCACCGTACTTGGCGTTGACCTTGTCCTTGTTGCCGAGCCAGTTACGGTACCACCTCCAGAGAGTAGCAGAGTAATGTACACCAATGGTATCAGTCATCTTAATCTCGAAACCAGCACCCTCGAGGGTATCAATGACGAAGCCCAGAGGGGTGGAAGCATCGGCACCGGGGAAGACATATTTGTTCATGAACAGACCCCAGGTGAAGTCCTCGAACTGCCACGCTTTACGCAGACCGGCGATTTGAAGGAAGAAGACACCGTCATCCTCAAGCATGTCGTAGACCTGGCGGAAGAAGCCACCCAAGTGACGAACACCGACGTGCTCGGCCATCTCGAGACAGGTAATCTTGTCGTATCCACCAGCGGGGACAGGAATCTCGCGGTAGTCCATGCAGAGAATCTTCGACTGATCCTCCTGAATGCCGACTCGCCTGAGACCGTTGTTGCCCCAGGCAGTCTGGTTGCGACCAAGTGTGACACCAGTAACGTGAGCACCGTAGTTAGCAGAAGCGAACTTGGTAAGAGTACCCCAGCCGCAGCCGATATCGAGCATCTTCTCGCCCTTCTTGAGGCCAATCTTCTCGCAGACAATAGCCATCTTGTTGTCCTGGAGCTGCTCGAGAGACTCCTCCTTGTTGATATCAGAAATGATACCGGAGGTGTAGATCATGCGTGGGCCAAGGAACCAGCCGTAGAAGTCGTCGCCGCGGTCGTAGTGGTCGCGTACCTGCTCCTCGTCTGGGGGAGCGTTAGCAGGTTGCAATGCGGTGTGCTGTGAGGCAAGGAAACGTACCCTGAGACTTGGAGTGAACAATCATCTCAGGAATCATGCCGAAGAGGAAGTGCTTGATCAGACCAAGGGTGAAGCGAGGCTTCGACCAGTCGTGGCGCCATTCAAGAATGTCAAGCATGTCACCCTTCAGCTCGATCTCGCCGTCGAAGTACTTCTCCTGGAAGGTCTCGATCGGGATCTTCTTCTTGCCATAGTAGGCGTCGCGATCCTCCTCTTTGTTGAACTTCAGGTAGTGCTCAATGTCCTTGCCAGGAAGCTTGGCCTTCTCGTTCTTGCGGGGCGCAAACTCGGAGGTCAACCACCAGAAAGGTCCGAGGATAGGCAGAGTGGTGATCAAGGCAAAGAAGATCCACGTCTTCAAGCCACCGCCAACCTTCCAGGTCAAGTATGCGGGAACGCCAACGAGGAGCGAGATCAGAACGTAGTTGTTGAAAGAGTCGCGGCCAGAGCCCTCAGCGGGGAGAGGGGCATTGGCAATCGTAGGGTACTAAGAACCGCAGCTGTCAGTCCAATTGCTCTTTCGCTCAGCGTTCAATGGCTCGCAGAACGCGCGCCAAAATGTTGGGATCGTGCGTACCGAAGTGGTCTTGACCCCGCAATCGAACTCGGAGACGGTCGAAGACGCCGCAGGCGTTTCGATGAACTCGAAAGTCTCCTCAGAGGTGTTGCCGCTCATCTTGCACAACTCCTGTGGATTTTGGAAGACGATAAGAAGACGTGGTGTTTTCGAAAGACAGCTGCATGTGCCAAGCTTGAACGGTGTAGCCCACTAAGCGAAGAACCAGGCCAGGGGAGAGCTTCCCTAGCTCTACATGTGAAACGTCAACACCCCACGATAACAAGGCCATGAGACAATAGAGTCAGGTTTTCAGCGATCCTTAAGCCAGAGCCGAATTGCCATTGAAGCAGCTGAGTTAAATATCGCATCTCCTACAGATGTTTGAGCTCCGGTTTACACTTTTTGCGACTGGGCTCAGAGTCGAAGGATGTATCTCGGTGGTACGCCAACGCGACGCGCGGCTTTCCTACGAATCAGCAGCCAGCATTCTCCTCCTCAGATTCCCTAGCGTTTCCTTACTAACCCCAACTTTCTCCAGCAAGTACTTCTCTACGCCGCCATACTTCTCCTGAATGTGCGAATGGACTTCTTTTGTTAGGCCTGGAGGGCACACCGCAAATTGCTCAGACAAGCCTATTGCGCCGATCTCCTTCATTCGAGACTCTTTCTCCGGCGCAAGCTCAGACTCAGAGAGCAGGTAATCTTCCTCGATAATGTCATCCTTGACCTGGGCCAGCCACAAGACAAGCATAATGATTAGGCCCGTCCGGTCCTTCCCTTGCGTGCAATGGATCAATACTGGCCAATTCCTGTCGTCTGCAAGCACCTCAAAGACATCCTTCATCTCCTTCGTGCAAACGTCTATTGAGCTCTTCGCCAGCCCGATCAAACCCATATCTTCCATGTGTGGCGACAGTACTTTGATAGCATCAAGCCGGTAGCCAAAGATCATGAGTGCGACCAGGCGGAAAAACTCGATCCAGGAGAGCTTAGAAATGAGCATCCGCGAGAAAGCCGAACCATTGAAATTGATCTCGTGATAGACAACATCTGGCATCTTCAGTGGTCCAGCAACATCGTCGTTGGATTGAGGGACCGCAGCTGAAGCTTTGACTTTGGCGTCTCGTTTCTGGGCTTGTTCAATGTGCTCAGTCCTGCCTTTTGTTAGCTTGCCCACTTTCGAGCAAATCTGTAGCGTACTTTGTCCGGAGATCAACGATGCTCTTGACGCCATACTCCTTAACGAGTCTTTCTCTGTCCCGGACTGTCGCTTCGTCTGCGCAGGTCAGTTTGAGTCCACGCTGGAAGAGAGGCGTGAGATTTACCTGGTCGCGCACCTCGATACAGCAGCTTCGTCTTCAGACATCTTCACTTTGTTAGCTCTGCAATCTCCAAGAGCAAGCTCACTGACTGCCTCCCCGATGCTCTATTGACAAACTCGCCGACATCCCGAAAGTTGAGTACGCTCTTCAATGGCGTGTTAAGGTTATAACCGTCAATTGTAGCTGTCGAATGTGCAGGATTTTTCGGAGTCATCCCTGCAGTGTGATCAAGATGCAAAGAGAGGACTGGGCAGAATGCATTTTGTAGTAGATCTTACTGACGTCGGTAGCTGCAGATCACGCTAACGGCGTGTGAGCCGCCGCGGATACTTGATTTCGAGTACGCAGTCGCGTGCGCCCCTGATCCAGCCTCTACATACGCAGCGGCTTCATTCAGTGCATGCATCTCTTCAAAGCTGGATGGTGCTCGCAGTAACAGGCACAACGCCGAAACTTCGTCTTCACCGTCACTAATTGACAATAGGCTGCATTGACAACAGTTGGCGGCCACACAGGCTACAATAGCATATTCACCCGCATACTGCGTTCCAATCTCAAGATCATGTTTGCAGCATGTGACAGCTTTGGAGCGCTGTTTCGGAGTGTTGGAGGCTCACAAAACCCATCCACCCAGAGCGGCTAGCGCATCGGCGTTCTGCTCGCTCCGAGCCCGCTGCTATAAAATCTTCGCCGCGCCCACACCCGTTTCTGTTTCCTTATCAAAAAAGCACAGGGGCCCAGCCACGACCATTAGCATCATCCACTGCTCTTGGTTGCCAGTCACCTGAGGGTGGCGTGGGCCCCGCGAACAACTCTCCTGTTAGGAAACTGGTTTCTCGTTGGGTCGTCTTTAGTGATGGCGATGGGATATCGGTGTCGATTTTAGGGAGTACATATCTCTTTGCTGGCGAGCAGTTTTTTGTGTATGATGAAGGCGTAGTGCACATGTGAGATCACTTGTCGGTCGTAGTGCCTATATGAGACGCGCATCTTGAGCAGCGACGCTGGATGGCTTTCTTGAAAAAGTTGCGCGCGCCAAGACTACCACTGCGGCTTCTTTTTCCGTTATGTTTGAACGACCGCAAGTATGAGTGAACCTATCATTCTTATTGCATTCGATCCGTACAAGCAAATGATAGCTGTCCAGGGCAGTTACCGTCACAATGATAGAAAAGGTCCGGTGGCAGCTTGGGCTGCCACTTTATATTGCCGATCAAAAATGAACATGAGTGGACAGACGGTGGCATTCACATCGGTAAGGTCACAAACAGATCCATCAAGACTTGATGTGGTGAGAATTGAAATGTTTGGTATCGAAGAGGTATAAGTTGCAAGTGCAACGCGGCCTATCTTAATAGCGTATTCAGATTACCGCCAGACAAAGTGCTTTTCCTGAGCTTTCCTTATCCTTTCCTCCTTTCAAGTGGCTCGGTCTAGTTCTTGTAGCCGTTGGAGTAGCCGTTGGCAATGCCCTGAAGACCAGCAGGGATGCCGTTGTTGGCCTGCTTCTGGCCGTTGGCTAGCCCGTCAGCCTTGCCGTTGCTCATCTTCTCGGCAACGCCGTTCTGCTGCAGTGCATCCTCGATGGCGACATCGTTCTGTGTGTAGCCTGTGTCGGAAGCATCGACATAAGCCTCGATACCCTCACCATTACGGGGGTACTCCTTCATCAGCTCCTTGTGCTTGCGCAGAGCAGCATTCATCTCGTCAGCAGACACATCGTTCAAGAAAACACATGTGCCGATGGGGTTGGGAACGGCAGCACGGAGAAGACCGTCACGGGTCTTGAGAATGGCCTTGGTGGCCTTGTCGAGCATGTCCTCATCGAACAGCTCGTGATCCATGGACAGACCAGCACGGGAGAAGAGGTTCAACAGCCTGCGGTGCTCCTCATCAGAGAGGAGACCACGCTGGTTGGCCAATGTTGCAGAGTAAGCCATGTCAATGGAGATTGCGTGTCCATGGCGAAGGGGTGTAGGAGGGGAGAGCTGCGTTGAGTCAGTGCTGGAACTACAGGGTTACTTTAGTCACATACCTCGTGAAGAGGGCTCCATGTGTGGCCGTAGGCAATGACACGGTCAAGACCAATCTCGTGAAGGTTGGGTGTCTCCAACTTCAACATCTCGTGGATGCCAGCACGATTGATAGTGTCAGCAGCCTCACGAACCTCCTGGTTGTCGCCCTCACGACCGAAGCGGGAAGTAATCAGCTTCTCGCAGTACTTGTCAAGAAGATCGAATGTGGGCTTGTGAGCACATGTCGAGATTTTGATCAATTCGGCAAAGCCGTTTCTGACTTGTGCCTCAGGGAGAG
The DNA here is from genome assembly GCA_028584115.1 of Stagonosporopsis vannaccii. Lineage (NCBI taxonomy): Eukaryota > Fungi > Ascomycota > Dothideomycetes > Pleosporales > Didymellaceae > Stagonosporopsis > Stagonosporopsis vannaccii. The sequence goes on along the minus strand of VWXS01000183.1, from coordinate 12,460 downwards.
TCTTCAAGAACGAGAAGTCCAAGAAGGTGTGCATAGGCGCATGATAAGCACCCAGCCTGTTCTTGTAGTTACCGTAATTAACGGCAACCTTGATACTGACACTGGCATCGATAAGGCCAATGACAGTAGTGGGAATGCGGATGTAGTTGGTGTTTCGGCGGTATGCAGCACAGGCAAATCTGAAGAAACCGAGTTAGTTCTGCTTTCCAAACGCTTTCAGGCCAGAGTGCCTTAGAGATAAGTTTTACCCAGCAACGTCAGTCACCAAACCGCCACCCTGAAGATGTTAGCAAAGTCTTGATGGTAAGTGGTGGAGCACAACATACAACTACCAGGACGGGCTCCTTGCGGATGATACCGAAGTCGGTCATAGAGTCGACAATACTCAGGAGAGTCTCAATTGACTTGGCTTTCTCGCCAATCATGGTCTTATGAATGGTCAAGGGCATGTTGTGGTGGTCGAAGTACGCCTGCATGTCCTTGCCGTAAACATTGTAGATGTTCAAGTCCATGATGGCAAGGCAGCGGCCCCATCGCTCGTAGCAGTTGGCGAGCTGAGGGTTGGCGGGGTTGAAGACGCCGTCCATGAATGTGAAGTCATATTCGATCTTCTCGTAGCCTTCGACGTGGAAGCCGTTCTTGGTCTCGGCAACGGAAGCTTTAAGGTCTGACATGGTGAAAGAGTAGAAATGTGTGAGGGAGATACGTTGAGTGTCTGCTGAGCCAAGTTACGGGGTCTCGTGTGGTATATAAAGTGTTCCAGGACCGATGTCGTCTTGGACTAGGCGTAGCGACCTGAGTACACGGTGTCACTCAATTGGCTGACGCAGGCCGGCAACGCTTCATAGAAAACGTCAACCATACGCAGAATCCTCGCCAGTATGCCGAGGGCCTGTGTAGGCCTTGTTTGTGTGGATCTGGTACGACTACTATACAAGGAGGACTAAACTGTTACTGGCTGGACATGATGAAATGACTTGAGAGCCAACAAAGTACCAACGGCACAATCCGGTTCCGGCACATGGGAAAACACGATCCCTCAAAGCGAACAGGGGCTTTTGCATGCTTGGGAGAAGCAGTGTAATCGTAATTGCTTGCGGCCCAGGGACCAATGGAGTGTAGTACAGGAGCTAACCTTTTTTAGTGCTGCGCACGGAGAACTGCCCGGTGTGGAGATGTAGTCGATGCAGTTGCGGGGCATCCATCAGAAACACTTCATCGCCGCGCCACTGTCCCGTCACATCCATCTCGAGAGGCACGCAGGTCTCAACAATACGCAGACGGAACTGCAGGCCAACAAATCGGTAGTATAAAGCTTGTGCAGCGTCCAGGGCCTCGCTTACTGTTCAGCCACAGGCAGCGTTGCTTTGTCTGGAGCTGCCCCTCAACACCAGAACCGAAGTCAGTGTGACGTTTCGCCACTATGACAAGATCCTACGATCTTAGCTCCCGTGTCGGATAGATAGAGTTTGGATGATCCCAGATCTTTGAGGGATATTTCCATATCGGGGGGTTCATCTAGTCATGTTATGATCTGTGGAGCTGTCTCCGCTAAACGTGGGTACAAGACTAGACGCCTAGAAGGGCTCAGAACAGGTACAACTGTCTCAACGTCAGCACTCTATAGAACGCGTAAATGCACCAATCGCATGCTCCACTCAAACCCACGCCAGTGTCATCTTTGTCGCGTATCCACCTGCTTGCGCGACAGGCTTACCCAGAACAGTGCTCAGCGAAGCCCTTGATGTGCCCTTTGTTGCGCCGTAGCAATATGCCAACGAAAACGGTACATTGAACTTGCAGTGACATCCCGCATCGCTTGCAGCACTAGGTAGCGAATAGGCATGGCGGGAGGGTTTTCGCTAAGACGGTTTCCTAACATTTGACGACACGATGCAGATGGTCTGGATGTTCGTTCCCAAGCAGGTTACCCGGCTCGCATCAGGTCCCACGAGTGGGCCGTTATGCAGCTTTTACATATGCATGCAGTGCCGTCATCGTATTCCAACGCCCCGCACTAAATTACGCGTTGAGGGGCACCCGCTGAGGGGCATCTGCACGCCTTGGACGCGTCGAGCTCCGTCGAGCTCCCAAGTTTTACCACCTTGTGAATTTGTACACGATTCGCACATACAACAATCATGGGCAGCTTCGACCCGAGCAAAGCATACGCAGCACAGGAGGAAGACGGTGCCTTCTTTGACGACGGCCGTGAAATTGAGCTCTTGCACTTCGTCTACTCCCACCCCAACATCGAGACGATCCGCGGCTCTCCTGAAAATGTTCTCGCAGCAATTGACGAGTATGGGCGTACAAAGAAGTATCTCATGAACGTAGGAGAGGACAAGGGCCGCATAGTGACGGATCTGATTGCAGAGGTTAAGCCAAAAACCATGGTGAGTATACCACTGGAGGCTTGGTTCAAAGCTGACAAGCAACCCCAGGTCGAACTCGGTGGCTACGTTGGATATTCTTGCGTCCTCTTCGGTGATGCAGTTCGCAAAGCTGGAGGACAACGGTACTTCAGCTTGGAGCGAGATCCTGCATTTGCCGCAGTCATCATGTCTCTCGTCGACCTGGCAGGTCTGTCCGATGTTGTCAAAGTAGTTGTTGGTTCCAGTGATGAGTCAATTGCTCGTCTTTACCAGTCTGGACAGCTTAAGCATATCGATCTTATGTTTTTAGACCACTACAAACCTGCCTACACGACCGATTTGAAGCTTTGCGAAGAATTAGGGTTGATCACCGAAGGCTCAGTGTTGGCTGCCGATAACGTGATCAAGCCTGGCAATCCACCATACCTTGAGTACGTCAGAAGCAGCGTCGAGGAGAAGGTCAAGAAAGCGAAGCAAAGTGGCAACAGCAATACAGAAGGCATTGCCGAGACCAATGTTAAGATGTACGAGAAGAGGTATGGCGAGGCCAAGTTCAACCAGAGCCCTGGAAAGCCGACGCTCATCTACGAGAGCAAATTGGTGAACAGTTACGAGCCTACCGGCGTCCCAGTAAGTCCTCAGCTGAAGCCACAAGGCCCTGAAAGCACCACTGACTCGTCCTAGGATGGAATTGAGATAACGCGCTGTATCGGAGAGCAGAAATGAGGAACGTTCTTTACCAGCGCGCGTCACCGGGACAGGAACTCGACGTTTGCTTTCAGTAGTACAGACTTGTCATGGAAAACGCAGGAACCCGGTCAATAGAAGGGTCGGCAAAGCTGGCATGACACCTTCAGCGGCTCGCAGCACGTGGACGTAGCTTCTGTAGCAACAGCAGCAATAGCTTCGCCAAAATAATGACATCAATTGCAAACTATCAACAACTCCAAATGCTTTCGTGACGAACGGGCAATTTCTTGTGATACGCATGACATGTATGATCTTGCGATTGATGTTCGGCAATTCTTCGTTGATGCGGTGCCAGACTTCATACTCACGACATCCACCTAAACAAACAACCACCCCACATCGCACGTCTCATTACCACATATTAAGACCCTGCGATCGGGTTGCCTAGGCCTCGAATCGCTAAACCTTGTTCCATGTAGATATTGCGAAGTGCAGCATTAAGTAGGGGTCCACATGCATCGACGTATAACCATGACGTCGAGACTAATTCCTCTGGGATTCTGCGTTCAGGACAGACAAGAACGCATCCGCGTCCGCGCTTGCATGCATACACGACTTGCATGTGAATGCCTTACGTGCTAGCAGCCGTCCCAGCCGCTAGGAATTCTTAGTCTTCGTCCTGCAACTTTGATCGTCTTTGGTCGATGGGGTTTGAAGCTTTTGTTCCTTTCGATGAGGTTTGTTTGCACCGACTAAGGAAAGCCAGCTACGTCGCAAAGAGGTCGGCCTGGGACGACTCCTCCACGGCAGCAATGGGCGCAGAGAGCGAGAAGCAGAAGAGCGGCCTGCCTTTCTACTATTCTCATGCGTGGAGAAATGCGTCGCTTGTCGCGCTGAGCATTCTATGCCTGCCCGCTTCGGCCGCAATTGTGCTGTACTGTCTTGTCCTGCAGCGGATCAATGGGCGCGACAAAGTCCTGCAAGCAGAAAAGCAAAGAGGCACAGCTGTCACACAACGCAAGACGATCCTCGTTACGGGGGTGTCGATGACCAAAGGCCTCTCAATTGCGCGAGTTCTGGCCCAAAACACGCAGCACCGTATCATTGGCGCAGACATCTCTGCCTTCTCTCCAGGCCGCTTCTCCAACGCAATCGCAAAGTACCAGCGATTGGACACACCGAACGGCGACGATGCAGAACCGTACATTGATTCCATACTCTCGGTTATCCGTAACGAGAAGGTCGACCTCTGGATCAGCTGTTCATCGGTGATCGCAGCCGTCGAAGACGGCCAGGTCGTGCGCCTCGCACAGAAGCAAGCAAAGGCCGCAGGGCGACGCTTCGAAGCCATCCAATTCCACGAAGATGTCGTGGAGAAGTTCCATGAAAAGGACCAATTCATCGACTACATCCAATCCCTCGATCTGCCCATCCCCGAATCGCACCGCGTGACGTCGCCCGAAGAGGCGCTGAGCGTCCTCCTGCGCAATGTAGGCGACAAAGAAGACGGCAACAAGCAATTCATCATGAAACCCATTGGCGTCGACGACCACGCCCGCAACGCAATGATGACTCTCCTCCCCTTCGCATCCCCTACACAAACAAAAAATTACATTCACACCCTCAACGTCTCCGCGCAGAACCCCTTCCAACTCCAACAATTCATCAAAGGAAACGAATACTGCACCCACGCCCTCGTCATCCGCGGCAAAGTAAAAGCCTTCTGCAGCTGCCCCTCCCTCGAGCTGCTGATGCACTACGAGCCTCTTCCCGCACACTCGCGTCTGAACAAGGAAATGCTCGCGTTTACGCAGCGCGTAGCCGCCCACGGCGGGGACACGTTCACAGGGCACCTGAGCTTCGACTTCCTGGTCGAAGACGAGCATAACCCCACACTGTACCCTATCGAATGCAATCCGCGGGCGCATACGGCCGTCGTGCTCTTCGAGCACACCCCCGAAATGGCAGACGCGTATCTGGCCGCGCTGGACCACCGCAAAGACACGTCTGACGAGCGAGACGACCCCGTCTTCCCTCGCTTACCAACGAGTAGCTACTACTGGGTGGGCCACGACTTGGTCACTTTCGTGATCCTACCGTTGCTGGACGCGCTATGTGGTGCTGCTCCGTGGGGAGCGTTTTATACCGGCGTGCAAACGTTCTGGGGGCATTTTGCGCGCTGGAAGGATGGCACGCTTACGCTGCAGGACCCGTGGCCGTTTTTTGTGCTGTATCATGTCTATTGGCCGGCGAGGTTTGTGGAGTGCTTGCTTAAGGGCAAGCAATGGAGCAGGTGAGTGATTTGGTTCGCTGTGTTGAGTATGTGAGACTGACTCGAATAGGATCAATGTTAGCACGACAAAGATGTTTGAGATGTAGGTGGGGTAGATTCACCTCGTGAATCTGGGAAAAGATGACCTGATGAGTTCCGTTGCGGCGATACTCTACTCCCACTCCAAGACGTATGCTTGGTTATAGAGCGGCAACGAATTTTTTTTCTCATGTCCGCATGGAGACTACCACTGCAGAGCGAGACGTGCGGCGTAAGCGATACCAACATAGATGTAGAACGGGGTATATTGATCTAAGCAAACAACACCTACTCAGCCATAACCACGTCACGATCCAGCCCCAGTTTTGACGTGCCATTCGTGATAGCCTTGACATCACCAACCTCATCCATCTCCCTGAGCGTGAAATCCAGCAGATAGCTCTCGTCCACCAGCTCCTCAACCCTTTTGTAATGCCTCTCCGAGTACGCGCGAATTGCGTCAAGGACATCTCTCAGGCTGCCCTTGGCACCGACCTTGCCCTTGGGCCGCAGGCTGGCGAGGCGCGAGGCAGGGTACGACTTGACGACCGTCCAGAGGATCTTCTGCGCGACAGGTGCGGTGCGCACGTTGGTGTTCCAGTCACGCAGGCGCAGGAGGAGTTTGTAGAGTTGTTCGTCGGCGAGGTTGGCAAGGACGTCGTCCACGGCGGTAAGGCCGGACATGCTTCCCGTGTCTGGCTGTTCTGTCTCGGCGACGGACTTGAAGAGGGCGAAGAGACGACCGGGCTGGTCCATCTGCAGTGCCAACGTGATAGCTTCGCGGTAGTTGCCTGAGTATGTGTAGTTCTGCAGTTTCTGGTCGAGTTCGACGCGCTCGGTTTCCGCTGTTGTGGCGGCTTCAAGAGTGGTGGTTGTCGTATCCTTCCAGAATGTGATGACGCTGTCTCCACCTCCCGATACAAGGGCGCCTGTTTCTGGATGTGCGACCAGTGCCCATACACGGTCCTCGTGGTTGTCGAGAGTAGACATTGACTCGCCGGACGATGAATCCCAGATCTTGACAAGGCCATCACCAGCAGCGGACGCTACCTGTGGCCCACGCTTGTCCCGCGCATCGACAGGTCGGTAAGGCAGCCAAGCGAGTTTGAGGACGCTGTTGGAGTGGCCCTCGAGTGTGAGTAAGCAAGAGTAGTCTGAAAGACTCCAGATCTTGACGGTCTTATCTCCGCTTCCTGTGGCTATTAAGCCCTTGTGGTTGGCATTGGAAGCTTGTGATGTCTTTGGTGCGAATTTGACAGTCCAGACACCACGGCGGTGCCCTCTGAGCACACCAACGGCTTCACCTTCTGCCGCAGAGTAGATCTTGACCGTCCGGTCTTGCGATGCCGACGCGAAGAGGGTACCAGAGGGATCGACGTCGATGGCATTGATGTCCTTGTCGTGAGCCTTTCTTGTGTACTTTGCGCGTAGCTTCTTTGTGTCCTTCGAGACGTCCCATCGCTTTACGGTTCGGTCCTGTGATCCTGTAACGATGTATGCCGGGGGGTGTGATAGGGGGTCTGTGAAGGCAGCCGAAGACTCGGGAGGAACTGTGTGAGGAAGAGCAATTGCTCCAAGAGATTCGGCATGACCGGTGAGTAGCGCTGCGCACTCGAACGAATTGTTTTCGGGATCCAACCTCCATAGTCTTGCAGTGTTGTCTTTGGCACCTGTGACCAACCAGTGGCCTGACCAATCCACGTCCAGGCAGATGACAATGTCTTCGTGGCCCTCCAAGACTCCGACATCTGCGCCAAAATATTTCCCTCCGGCTGTGTCCTCCTTTAGTGTAACTATCCGGATATCCTCCGAATTGGTGTTCAAGGCCAACAGCGACTTGTCTCGTCCAACGTAGGCGATGTCAATGACTTCGTCGTGGGTACCAGATACGCGTCGGAAGATGGAAAGCGGCTCGATGTTTTCCTCGACAAAAGGCGGTTCGACGGACTTTAGCGAGTGGAAGTTGAGGACCTGTTCGGCGTGCACGGAGACCAGGTAAGATAGAGAAGGATAGTAGAGGATGTTGACAATCTCGTCAGTCTCGTTTCCGGGTTCTTGTTCCTCGGTGAGCTCTTGGCCCGTAGCTGTCGACCAGAGTCGAACGTTGCCGTGCTCTCCGCCAGAGTACACAATCTGTCCGTTGGCAAGGAAGCCCGCGCTTTCTATGCCTTCCAATGCGGCAATTGTTCGTTGCTGCTTCCACTTGTCTGACGTCCAGAGAATCAGCGTCTTGTCCCTGCTCCCCGATACCAGCACTTTTTGCTCCGGTGAGTATTGCAGCGAACGAACAACAGACACGTGTGAGTCCAGGACTGCGACACTCTTCTTCTTGTGCAGATCCCATACGCGGATCTTTCCGTCCTCGGCACCAGATGCCAATCGGTATTCCAGAGCGCGCTCGGCCTGTGCATCATCAGATCTCTGCTGCGATTTGCTCCTCTTCCTCTTCTTGCCGCTGTCTACATCGTCGGGCTTGGTTACGACCTCAACCTGGAAGAAGTGCAGCGCCGAGACAACGCCGCCATGGCCGTGAAAGGTGTGTGTGGTGTAGCCTGCGCGGATGTCCCAAATCTTGACAACGCCATCTGCACCGCCTGTTGCCACGAGCGTGCCAGTGCTATCCACAGCCAGCGTTACCACCGGGCCCGAGTGGGGTTTGAGAGATCGCAGGAGTTCGAGTTCGATTGTCTCGTCGTCGGTCTCGGAGGGTTGCAAGGCATAAATGCGCATCGAAAGCGACCGCGAGCACACAACAAGGTGGGATGCGGAGGGTGTCACTGGTACCATTAGCCCCAGCGTACTGTACACACAATTTGGCACCTACAGGCCAGCGACGTGATTGCCTCGCCGTCGCCCTCCGCTCTCGCCAATTCCTTCCCGGTGGAAAGATCTGTGAGCAGCGCCTCTTCTCCCAGACATGCCGCCAAGATGCGCCCGTCCTCACTGAGCGCTATGCTGCCACCCGAGTAGATGGGCTGCAATGTGCGCTCAACCTCGTAGGTGGTGCGGACTGTCGTTCTTTGCGCCATGGCGTTGCGCTGGTTGCTCTGAGCCGAGAATGCTGCCCAGGCTTGTGCTGGACGAGGAGCGTAAGAGGTGCAAAAAAGTTGTCGTATCGATAAGCGGCAGTTCCAACACGGCAGGAGCGCGCCTAGGCTGACGTCGGGAGACACTCGCCGTCGCCGTCGCCAGAGACCTCGACCATAACCACATTCTTATCCTTATCGTGGCGCATAACTATGTGTGTTCGCTGCTGATATAGTATCGCTATGGGCCGACAAGCCTACTTGGCCAAGCTCGCCTTTGTGCGTCGAACCTTTCCATTCCAGCCGTTGATTAGGAAGTTCACGTGACTGACTGGACTTCCAGGGACGATCAGCATTCGAGCCCACCAGCGAAGTGACCGAGTCAGACGAGTATGTGCAGCTTTCAGCGTCTCAGTCTGATGAGCAATTGCCTCAACGGTATCGCGAAGCCAGGGCCAGCAACTACATTCAACTGTACGACGAGCGCGGTAACCCCATCAATCCACGCTCTCATGCATACGGCAAGAAGCTCCGAGATGCTCAAAATGATGTTCTTGCTTCGGTAGGGGTAGTTGAGAGGCGACGGTCGCCTGCTGAAGCACTTCCCGGCCCCTATGAGGAACGACTTGAAGAGCTTGAGTCCGAGGAGACAATAGGCAACGCAGTCGCCCTGACATCAACAGTATTGGAGAACCTGTGTACATGGTGGATCGGCTCGATCCGAGATCGGCTGCTTACATTTCGCGTTCCAAATGCGATCTCGTTCATTCAGATTGTGGCTTCCGAACGCGCAGCCTCTGGCAACTCGATTGCATACACCGGCTTCACGTCTCGACTGGTTTCTACCATTGGCATCCAAACACTCGTCTACGGCGCATACGTCTACCAGCCTGTTGAGCGCTTGGTGCAGATTACACGTGCTAGCTCCAAGACTCGTCGCTTCATACGGCGCTCGAGAAGTGTCTTGACGTTTGGGTCAGTTCTTTGCCTGCTTTCCGAAGCGTGGCTAACAAAACATAGATTTCGACTCGGACTTGAGGTTCTCTTTTATCCTCTTTCTTACCATGCTCACTTACAGAGGCTGGGCCTCAAACCGGCACGACCGTTACTACCACACTGGAAGTCTTTTGTGCCGTTCTCGCCGTGGTCGTCTCTCACACCATTTTCCGTTCACCACAATGCATCTGGCTCCGCGGCGAGCTTTCTGAAAGCAACCTTTACCTCGCCCATGGTAATGGTAATTGCCGAGCATTTCTACGAGCGCTGGGTTTACTCTGCTATATTTGAAGCCGTCGAAGCCTTCATTATTCGACCGGACAACGCGGATATAGAGAGTCCTGATGCGGTCAGCAAGGACCGTGCTACTTCTATTCTGGGACTGCAACGACGATCGCCACCCCTGGTCAGGAACGCAATTAACAAGCTACTCGTATTCCTTGGTTGGTGTGAGTCGGAGGGGTTGCCTGAAACAGACCGGAAGCCGTCCATTGACTCTATCACAAGCGCCGGCCAGAGCGTTGAAGTCGCAGGCAACCAGCTGATGGATGTGGCGCCGGTGGACATAGCAGTCTCTGGCACAGACAGAGCAGCAACAAACGGCACCAACAATAACACTGTTACCATACCCGTCGAGGTCGTAGACGATCTGCTGCGTCCTGCTACACCACCAACCCCTACCAGCTCAGAACATGATGACAATGACCCGAGGATCAGGATCACGTCACGCGAAGGCATTGTAGAGATGGAAGTACGATTGCCGCCACGGATCATCTCTTCACACACTGAAGTTCTAGATGGTCAAGGCGCAGCTGCGAGTCACAGCCATGTCACATGGCGTCGGAATGGTGATTCCACAGGAAGTCGGCCACATCACCGCGTGACGCAGCTCTCGACTGAGCCTTCACAGATGATTGGCGCTATTGTCAAAGCACAGGTTATTGGGCTCGCAGTGCTGCCATTCAAGCTTGTGGTCCTTCGGCTGGTGGCGAATCATTATCTGGCCGGTCAGCAACACGGTGGACTTGGGCCGCGCTTTGTCGAGCCGTTTCCCAGCTTGAGCACCCTGACAATCGGATCAGTTGCCCGTGGCATATCTCGCGTAGCACTCTGTGCTGGCTGCGAATTTGCTATCGACCTCAGTCTGTGGAGTGTGCAATGCCTGGCAGTTACTAGTATTGGCAAGAACGTGTTCGGCTGGGGTGCACTTTGAGAGAGTTGTTGTATGTGGACAAGAGTAGGAGTCGGCCGTGTGTATGTTGCGGCATGAATGTCAGTGCGTCTGACTCGACATTAGGCCGTCAAAAAATTTATATAAGCTACAAGGACCTTGAAGTTGATCTCTTAGAAGTAATATTGGCCGAGCGGCTCGTTGCATTGTTTCACCAGCCAGCTGGGCTCGACAAAATGGCACAAATTCTCCGGCTTCCCTGCTGGTGCCAGTGGATGCGCGCGGGAAGCGCTCTTGGCTGCTTCTCGCCCATCGGATCGATCTCCGCGCGGTGATCTTCAAGATCCACGGATGGCGCCGTGGATACCGAGCGAAGGTGGCTGACACAGGAGGCTGCTTTAGCATGAATTGTTGAACTCGACGGCGCGGCAGCAGAGTGAGTGAGAGTACGCGAGTAGCACAGAGAGGGTGCCCGTGTTCTTTGAGTGTACCGAGCTAGCAGGCTGCAAAGCCAGAGAGGTTGTCACGGTCCTGCACGATAGGTCTGGCACGCAGAACAGAGCGTTTGGAGAGCGTTGTTGACGTTGGAGAGCGTTGGAGAGCATTGTTGACGTTGGCACTTTGGTAGAGATGTGGGGCCATGGTATTTCAGTACGCAGGTGCCGTACCAAATAGCGGATGCACTCGCGCACCAACGAATACGAGGCCATGGCACTACACTCCTGATGGACTAGCACCAGCAGTCGTTCTTTTCGTGGATGCGTGGTGAAGCTCGTGGACACGTCTGCGATCAGAGCAGAGCAGTACCTCATCGGCTACCGCTTTGCAGCTCACTCACTGCAACGAGTGAGGAGCGAGCTGCAGGCTGCGGCGGCTGGCCATGGTAGGAGCATGTTGACAGGCACGTGGAGTCAGGGCACGTGCAACTGCGGTCCCCCGGTGGCGTCAGGGGCCATGGCGCGTTGTGTACCAGGGCTGGACACGCGTTGATTGGGGGGGCAACGCAAATGGGGAGGCAGCAGTGGATAGCTTTTTTTTGTGACTCGGAGATTATTTCGCGTTTGGTTGGCCTGTGAGGTCTTGGGATGTGTGACGGCGGGCAGGGCTCTGCAGTGCGTGCGGGCTATGCCAGGAGATGCGTGATCTGCGGCGGGCGAGGATCAGATGTCGTGTCCACGGCTCCGTCAGGCTCGAGGCCTCGTCGGCGGGCGGGCGCGTGGTGTGTGCTCAGCTCGCGGGCAGCAGGCTCGACGTTGAGTCAACGGCGCAGCGAGGGCACACAGTCGAGCGGCAGACACGAGCGCAGGGCCAAGCAGCGTGCAGCGGCCGCGTCCCGGGCGAGGCTCTGGCACAGCCGGCATGGCTCCGCCGGCAGATGCAGGGGCTCGCTGTGCCGCATTGGGCGAGGGCCAAACACCATGGCGCGCGGTTTGGGGCCGCTGCTCTCGCGCACGTCGACCAAGCGCGAACCCCCTTTCCTCGCAATGGCGGCGGGGGGGTGCGCGCGCGCGCATCTCTATACATTGCCCTGAGCCGCTCCCCTCCGCTCCCCTCCGCTCCCCTCCCCACAGTCCTCCCCTGGCCGCTCGCTGGCCTGTCCGCGCGTGAACCTCCCCACTGCTGCAGTCGGAGCCGTGCTCCTTGTCGGGCGCCCTGGGGCCTGTGCATGACCAAGTCTCCCCTGCTCCACGCGAACACGCTTGTTGGGCCCGGCGGCCTGCTGGATGCGCGCTCCTTTCTCCCCACCAGCTCGCAGCCCGCCGCCCGCAGTCTTCGCGGCCAGGACCCTGAGCCCGCCGCCGCCCTCGTCGCCCTCGTCGCCGCTGACCTGTCGCCGCTGCCCTGCCGCCGCCGCCGCCGCCGCCCGGCTCCCGCAGTCGCGCACCCTGCC
>VWXS01000182.1:0-37962 GCA_028584115.1 Stagonosporopsis vannaccii | reverse complement strand
GCTAGATATAATATATATATATATATCTATATATATATATATAAAAGCTATAAAAATTAACTTTAAATAATATATTTAGCTATATTTTTTAATTTCTTTATATGAAGTTTATAATATATCTATAGATAGTATAGTCTTAGCAAAAGTAGCTTACTTGCCTATTAGCTTACTTGCCTATAGTATCTGTTAGTAACTATTTTATAATTTAATATAGTACTATTACTCTACTAATTAAGCTATTTTCGAAATTTAAACTATTATACTAAGCAAATTACTAAGCTTCTTATAGCGACTTAATCTGCTCAAATTCCCTCAACGCTGCGTAGGCGAAGACGTGAAGCAACAAACAAGGCTCGCTTAATTTTGGTCTGGCCTGTCTGAAAGCACCGGAAGTATCATGAGAAAAGTATTAAGAATTGATACATTCTGGATTATTAGCGAATCGGCTCTGATGCAAACAGATCATCCGAATGGATAGTGGATGCGGTGGGTATAAAATATAGAGTCCCTTTCCGCTGTGCTGTCTACAAGTAGGTTTGACCGTATACCGTCCTCTGATAGTATCAAGCCGTCATGTTAGCCAAACAATTCCTGCTCTTGGATCTCATCGCCTATACAACAGCCCAGCATCTTGAATCATACAGCTTTCCAGGTTATGGATTCTCCTGGTATTCACCACCCTGCAGCTATGCTTGCTGGAGTGCTCTATCCAGTGCAACCCTATTGTGTACGGAAGCAGACCATTCCGCAGGCACAACCGGGCATCACATGTCGATGACGAGCCCTGAATGCCAGGCAAGCGATACCGCGCTACTCACTAGCCTAGCCTACTGCATGAGCGAGAATTGTCCACCCGACGTGACAGCGGCGGACATAGAGGACTACTGGGGATCACGAATGCTGGACACTTCTGGGACGGTCAAGGCCAAGTGGACATATGGTGAAGCATTGGCTCAGGTTTTGGAAATGCCGACAGCGGAATTCAACATAAGCTCGGAGGATGTATTGGACCACACTGTTCTGGCACCTAAAGATACATATGATGCAAACAATCAATTCAATATCTTATTTGACCATATCGAGGCGCTACAAGCAAGATATACGTAAGTCTCGCATCCGGCGATCGTAAACTGAATATCACCTTACCATACCTCACAGGTTCATTATCATTACGATTGGCTTCGGTACTCCAATACTCTTCTCGCTCCTCTACCTGCTCCCCTGTATGACTAGCATCTTCGATAAACTCAAGCCGTACATCATTTATCCCTCACTGATCGGTACATACCACACCCGTCCCCTACCATTTCTGCTTGGAAACGTGCCCACAATTGGCCAGGCACTGTGGGTGTTCATGTTCTTCGTAATTAACTTTGTGCTTAGCTGCGTCAACTATCAAACTATGCCTGAAGGCCAAATGCCTTGGGGGTTTACCAAGCGCGAAGAGCTTCTCGCTTATATCGGATACCGCACAGGACACTTTGGATACATGCTCTTACCGCTTGTGATTCTTTTTTCAAGCCGCAACAATCTACTTCTGTGGGTAACAAGCTGGTCTTATGAGACTTACTTGTTACTGCACCGATGGGTGGCACGATTGTTTACATTGTACGCAATAATTCACAGCGTCACCTTGCTGGGAACATATACTGGCTCCGGGAGCTACCCAGTCGAGTCAAAAAAGCCGTACTGGCTATGGGGAATAGTGGGTACAGTCCTCAGCTGCGCTATGCTTATCTTCAGCATGCTATGGTTTCGCCGTAAAAGTTACGAAGTCTTTTTGATCTCACATATTCTTATGGCTGTCTTTGTTCTAGCCGGTTGTTGGTCAGTGAACCTGGAAATATCATTGCTCTGGATGGTGCATCAGCGTCTAACTAACCGCTTCGTAGGTATCATGTTATTCTCAAATGGGGCTATAATTTCTACGACAATTGGCTATACGCCGCCATGGCCGTGTGGGGCTTCGATCGCCTCATGCGCTTACTTCGCGTTCTCAGACACGGCATCAAGCGGGCCGCTGTCAGGGACATCGGCGAGAATCATGTCCGTGTCGATATCCCTGACATCCGCTGGGCCGGTCGGCCTAGCAGTATTGCCTTTGTCTACTTTCCCGCGCTCATCAAACTGCGGCCCTGGGAGAACCACCCCTTCTCTGTCAATGCCACAAGCCTCTTCCACACGCGCAACTATGCCCTTCTTCCGACCACCAGTTCTTCGGCCGGCAATTCATCGTCTTCCGCACCGGACTCAGAGAAGTCATTGGACGAAGTCATCGTTTTATCCGACTCCACCTTGACGACAACGGCTGGTATAACCCTCGTTGTCAAGAAGAGCAGCGGTCTCACCCGACTCCTCAAGTCCAACGAGCGCCTCCTTGCCCTTGTGGATGGGCCTTACTCGCGCAACAGCGGCACTACTATGCTGGCCGCAGATCACCTGCTGCTCATTGGCGGTGGCATTGGCATCACAGGACTTATCTCATGGGTCCACGCACACCCAAATATCAAGCTTGCATGGAGCGTGAAGAGCAGGGATGAACCTCTGGTCCGAGAGTTTGACACTGTTCTGTCTGGCGTAGCAGATAAGCAGGTGTATATAGGCGAGCGGATTGATGTAGACAGGATGTTGAGAGAGACGGCAGTGAAGGGGTACAAGAAGATCGGAGTCGTAGTGTGTGGGCCAAGTGGCATGTGTGATGATGTCAGGAGTAAAGTCTCAAGGATGGGGCGGGGGAGCACAAATGGGACAGTGTGGGAATTGGAGGTCGATGCATTTTCGTGGTAGAAGAAAGACCAGACCTTTGGATGAGGGGAGGGACTTTTGGCAACAAATTGAGCATGTATGTTAACAAAGTTTGAAGATTCGGCTCAAAATGCCAATTTGCGCGATAGGTAACCCATATCAGATCGCTGGGAGCGACCCAAAATGTGCTGGACCATAGTGACCACAAAGCGAGCCACGGAAAGATCTGATTTCTATGTCTGCTTGCCGATGCAGGAATCGATACATAATGACCTTTGCAACATGCGCCCATTCACTGTCGGCTTTACTTCGTTATATACATTACCTTGCCCGATTTTCCTAGTTTGATTACCGCACAGGCATCGACACAGGATTGACGCAATCCTGCCATGTAGAGTTGTCTGATCCGGATACCTAGAATTCTCGTCAGCACAAATTCACATTCCGTCTGAATCACTCACATTGAATGTAGCCGCGTAAGGATCCCACTTAGGATCCAGATGAGGCGCATACTCAATCACGTTCATAAGATAGTTCAGCGGCTGCTCTCCATAGAATCGGCTGAACAGAGCGTACGTGGCATCAAGGCCTGCAAATCGTTAGTTGATGCATCGTAGATAGTGCACTTGTCTCCCAGTGAGACCTACCGGACGCCATTCCCGACGTAGTCCAAATATTCCCATCTTCGACCCAGCGTGCCTGAGGCACCCATGTTACATTAGGCCCGCGCTGTGTTATCCAAGTCCATCCAGATTTGTTGGTTGTTGCCCGCTTGCCGTCGAGCACGCCTGCACGCGCAAGATTCACGGCGCCAAAGCTCACGCCAACCAAGTACTCAAGCGAATCGAGGCGCAACTTGATGAAGTCTTCGACACTGGTGTTATTGTTTTGTTCTAGAGTCACGACGCCGAGACCACCAGGAACGAAGAGTATATCAAGCGCGGGTGCGTTCTTGAAAGTGTGAGTTGCTTCGACAAGTGGTGCAATGACGTGCCCGAAGTCAGATGGAGGGGTGTTAGAGTTTGGCCCATACGGCTGGATGCCGGCAGGGACGAGGCCGGCTTCTTCAGCGATGATAGAGAGAGTGATTTTATTGAATGTGGAGAGCTGTGTGGATGTTAGTGCTAACTTAGGCTCAGGTAAGGGTTTTCTTACTGCAGTGAGGATTTCCATGGGACCAAAGACGTCGAGGAGCTCAAATCCAGGAAAAACCACCTTTGAAAGATGGTTAAGTTCAGTGTATGCGTTGCCATGGCAGACTTACAAATCCCACTGAGATCGTTCGCTTGGTATTGAGCTCTGGCGTGAAGATAGGCATGGAGCTATTTCCTCCCTGACATAGCACTGAGGGAACCAGAAAAGAGGCAAGTGCTATGCTTTCTACAAAAGCTTTGATCTTCATGATGAACGGCACTTCTCTTGCAAATTTTGACCAATGTCAATGCGTTGCTGCTATCTTCGAATTTTTTGTACCGTGGCCGTCGTCGAAGCGATGTACCATGAAGCGTTCCTCTTATTTATGCCTGCATCGTGCACAAGCTTTGAAATTCTCCTTATGTAAGCATGGTAAAATGAAGCTCTAACTCAAGCTGCAAAGAGTGCTGGGATAGGCAAAAGCCAGGTAAACCAAGGCGATCCTGCAGGAACTCACTTGTCGGGTGGTCGGTGGCGCATCTAAGGCGGCCCTTAGCTTCTCGTAAGCAACAAGTCTGTGCTGCTTGCGCTGGTTTGAGCATTTTCGCTGCACGCCTGTGCACGAACTTTGTGGAGGCTGCATGTGTTCCTGCAGCCACAATACACACAGGCCCAGCTGGAATACGAGCATGTTATGTCCAGATGTGTGGGCATCCAATTTCCTAACAGTAAACCAAGGTCTTCCTCAAACGACTGCAAAGTCAGCAGAGCCGCAAACACTGTCCTACTATGATCTCAGCTAAGCATTCACATAGGTCCCCAAAACAACACACATCAATGAGAGCTTTCTGAATATCACAATAAACTACTCTATGGAGGTAAGAAATGTCCTCAGTCCGTCTATCACGTTCTGAACAATATCATCAGCAATTGCACCGTCTTGCCATGTGAATCCAAATCCGACATTTTCGTGAGTTGCAATCACACATACTACCAGTGGTCCACCTGCCGCATATGCACAACGACTCAGGATGGCTCTCCTACTTTGCCAAGAAGCGGGCCCTAAATCGGAACTCCTGGGTTGGGCAAAGCTGCCTAAGTTGGAAACTTCAAATGTCTCCCCCCGTGCATTTCCAAGAGTTGAAATGAGCGCAGCAGTGAGATCCGGGATGAGTTTAAAGACGGCCACGTTGGTGTATGGTTCACCGGATGGCGATGCGTTGGCGAAGTGCGCGCGAGTAGCTTGCTGAATCTTGCGAGCATGATTCCAGATGCCGGCGTTGTCCTCATCGAGATCGGAGCGAAGTAATTTAATCTTGAATGCATCTATAAAGTTTCCAATTACGCCTTCGGTCTTTGCTGGAGGCAGGTCTGAGCGAAGACTGATAGGAATGTTGCAGGTGATGGAATCTGCGTTCGTAGGGAGGTTGTTGTAGAGCAATCTAGCAACAAGCGAAGGGAGCGCGGCCGCTGAGGGCACTTTGTGCTTTCTGCAGTTCTGGCCAAAGGTCTTCATGACCTCCGGGCTAAGGGAAAGAGAAACATAGCGTGTCCTACATGGCACTTCAACAGGCGTGCCGGTCCATTCGTACAGCCCTTTGGGGCAGGATTCAGGTGCATCGGGTGAAATAGGAAGCGCATGGAGTTGCTCCAGTGACATGGTGATCGGATCGTCATGTTGCGACGCGACAATGAAGTCGTCGTCCGCAACTTGGGAAGCTTTGCATAATGCTTCGTGAAATGCGTGATGAAAGATCTGAAGGCCGGTACCATCGCTCATAGAATGATGTGCAATAAAACAAGCCATGAAGCCATGATTAGATCCATGGTCTTCGAGGATAACGAGACGCCATACAGGGAGGTTACCATATCCTGCCTTGAAGCTTGTATTATGCTGTTCTTCCAGAACAGAGTCGAGTTCAATGTCCCTTCCCTCCTTGCTTAGACTCGATTCATTCTTTCGCTTGACGAACGAGACGACTTTCGTGAGGTCAATCGACGATAGTCGACCCCAGTATGTCGGTTCTGTTGTTGAAAGGACCGGAATAGCGAAGAGGATTGGATGTAATTGTAGCACTTGCCGTAGGGCAGAATACACGGTTAGGGGTAGATTTCCACCATACGATACCCGGATCGCCTTGTAGTGAACAGATAGACCGGTGTTCGTGAAGAAGTCTAGATGATGAGCCGCGGCTGATATCTCTTCCAGCTTTCCTAATGGAATTTGTTAGAAGCTCTCCATTTGGTATCTGTCGGGGAATAGATATATACCCAAGGCACGTATTTTTTTCAATTGGTCTGTCATGATGTCGCCGATTGATACTGTTCATGTACCGCAAGCGGTGGAACGGACTGGATTGACCCAAGATAGAAATTCAGCGACCTGGACGTGTGAACACGTGATGAAACGCCGTAAAGTCTTCTGTCTTGTCCGACTGGACTGCAGAGTGTTTGAGATGGTGTATCCTGCGCCGTCCAGAATCTTTCAAACATGCTCCGCGACGATGCAGCTACAGGGGCACTAATTTACGAATCGTCCGACCCAAAGACCAGTACTGCGGTGTACACAGTGTGCCTCATACCGGCGTAGAAAAACCCTGGTTGTCTTGGTGTGATCTGGGCTATAGCAACTTCCTAAACGAACGAACTAGTTCACGCTGTGGGGCCGAAAGGAAGTCCTAACCAGGTGTAGTCTTGGCGGACCAAAGCCACCTGCTGTCATTTTATTCCCCTCAAATCTTCTCGTTTACCGGGGGTTGACTAGGACAATGGAAGCGAGAAAGTGTGTCGCGTTCCGTCCCGTCAACTGTTCCAACGTCGCCTCGGTACTCGTGCTTCTTCGCGCTTCGCCAGGCTGTGTATCGTAATTTTCATTCCATCTCGTAAGAACAATAAATTACACTGCACGTCCACCTCAAAGACTCACTCAAGTGGCTTTTCCCTTCTTCCATCGTAAAAACGTCTCAAGTTCGTCCCTTTAAACCAGCCCCCTGCTGATTGAACATTTATATTGGCTTTCGCAACAAGGATGTCATTGTATCCACACCCCTATTCTCAAGCTGCCAAGCTTGATTCCCGAATCGATGTACCTCGTCCGATGTACAATTCCTCTTTGATACCGATGCTAGACTATGCGTCAATGCCCGAGGATTTCGATTTGAACATGATGCGAAGCGTCGCAAGTGGTGATGACCACTGTGCTCACGGCTCCTTCATTTTCAACGCTGAGACTGTCCTGAAAGACAAGCCACACCTGATTCATACGGAGTTCTCAGCCCCTGGACCGGACAAAACGACAGTTCTTTTGTCGGTTATTGCACCTAAACAGGCGGCAACCATCCCACGGCCAGTCTTGTACCACATCCATGGCGGGGGAATGGTCAGCGGGGACAGATTCACGGGCCTGACACAAGTAATCGATCTCCTTGAAGGCATAGACTGTGTTGTGGTATCTGTTGAGCATCGCCTTGCGCCTGAGACGCGCGCACCCGGTCCCGCTGAAGACTGCTATGCTGGACTTTTCTGGATATCGCAAAATGCAATAAAACTGCAGATTGATCCCAAAGCAATCGTCGTCTTCGGTGTCTCAGGTGGCGCTGCACTAGCCGCAGCAACGTGCCTAATGGCCCGCGATAAGGGTGCTTTACCATTTCCTATCAAAGCGCAAATGCTATACTCACCGCTCCTGGAAGATAGACTCGATGCCTCGTCGGCCATTCAATTTGAGTACGGAAATCCTGCTAGTACAGCTTGGATACGCAGCATCTGGGATTGTATCCTCGGAGATGCACGCGGGTCAGATTCAGTCACACCCTACCAAGCCCCAGCTCGGGAAGCAAATTTGTCGGATCTCCCACCAACCTACATCGACGCCGGCGAGTGCGAAGTCTTCCGCGATCCTGTGGTAGCTTACGCCTCAACTATGTGGCGGTGCGGATCTACGTGTGAGCTTCACATTTGGCCGGGAGCCTTCCACGGATTCGATATGCTTGACGATCCCGATAATCTGCTAATCCATATGGCCAATCAAGCGAAGCGAAATTGGTTCCAAAGATACCTGACTCCGAACACGTCTGCCGTTAAAAATAGCGAGAGCAGTACGTAAGGATTAGCTCTATAGTTAGACTCAAACACTGGAATACCAAGCTCAATGCATGTCACTGTACCTATTCGCGGGGAAGTAAAAGAATGCTTGAAACAAAATCACTCTGTAGTGTCGAAGACTGTCTGAAATATATCCATAAAGATCTGTCTGTGCCTGGCTTTTCCTTAGTGTAGCATTCTGTCTACTGGCGTCTTCCTTTCGGTACCTTGGTCAGCCAGAATAGGCCAACCGCAGCCGCAGTATTGAAAATAATGTACACCCAAAAAATTCCATAATTTCTCCACCGGTCGTTGTAGTTTGCGCTCACACCCTTCAGAAAGATATTAGTATCATCGCCGCTGCATAGAACACACTCCGAGGTTGACCCCATACTCTCAGGCGTCAGATAACCGCTAGAATTCTCAATGTAGGCAGCCAGATAAGTAGAGCAGGTAGTGGATGGAGGCGGTGAGAAATGCAAGTACTCTTCCGGAGAACATGAGATGTGCGAGTTTCCCAGACCAGTTGACAAAACGCCAGAAAAGAAGTATGTAAAGGGTGATACACGATACATGAAGATCCAAAATCGTGGAAGTGTTTCGGGGAGTGCAAGCACACTATAACAGTGTTAGTCAAATTTCAAAACCACAGCCTGCCTAGCTGCACCCACCCGCAAAATATCAGAGAAAGCGAGTGCAACAAGTTGGTAATGTTTCCTGCTGCATCCACCGATCTCACAGCTGCCATGACCATGTTGGTAAATGTCCCGGCAAAATTCAGGAACGAGAGAATGTACAAGAACATGAGCCCCTCTCTCTCGGTGGTTTGACCAGCTTCAGCGGCATTGCGCCGCAAGCCGATGGGATAGTACCAGGCAACAAAGATCAAAAGAGCCGAAATAGTGTTCCACGGGATCTCCACGAGCAAGTTGGAAAGTACAAACACTGCCCAGGAGTAGGTCTTGGATGGACTTTCGCGAGCCTCGTAAAGTTCCAGTTGAGATGCGTATTGTGGCATGATCTGGGTGCAGACATTGGTAAAGATAACGAGTAGCATGAAGATAGCATACATCTGATTCTGCAGGCCTTGTAGTGAGTTTGGCATCTTGTAGAATGAGAAACCAATGAAGAGTGCCTATTGAACGTCAGAGATACTACCAAGCAATTGGGTTTGACTTACACTTAGAAGACAGAGCGCAAGCTTGGAGTAGAGATATGAAGGAGTGCGCCAATACTGCTGAAATCCTCGCTTTAATACCGTCACCAGCTGGGTTCCTAGTGAGTTTGCGAAACTTCCGGAAGAATCTTGATTATCGTTGACAAGATCGATCGGAAGCTGTTGTTGTTCGGTTTTCATCAGGGCCAATTCAGCCTTGACCGCCCTGTATTCGTCTGAATCTCTCCAAATGGCATGCCAGTCTTGTGTTACTTCCACTTCTGTAGATGCACCAGTAACACGCATGAGCCAATCAGCTGGATTGTCATCTTCAGCGCACATTGGTGCTCCTTTGCGCTTGAAGTAATCCATCACAGTCCTAGAAGATGCTCCGATGTCGCCAAAATATAATGTTTTCCCTTCCATAGCAAGCAGCAAAAGACGATCAAACGCTTCGAACAGATGCGATGATGGTTGGTGAATCGTGCACAAGATGGCTTGGCCATTGTCCGCAAGCTTACGAAGCAGAGTGCAGATGGACCATGCTGTCTGACTGTCCAGCCCTGAAGTCGGCTCGTCAAGGAATAGTAACAACTTGGGTTTGGCCACCAGTTCGACACCGATACTGAGGCGCTTTCTCTGTTCAATATTCAACCCTGCCAAATTGTCAGTGCCCTCAGACTCCTAGCAAACACAGCCTGAGTGCTTGTTCGCTGAATAAGCAATAATGACTGACCTTCGCCGGGGGTTCCAACGATGGCATCGGCGTACCACTCCATCTCAAGAATCTTGATAACTTCCTCCACATATGCGGCCTTTTCCATGATTGAGGTAGCGCTTGATTGACGTAGCATAGCACTGAACATTAGTGCTTCCCGAACAGTGGTGGTAGCCAGATGCAGGTCTTGTTGTTGCACATATCCGGTCTTACGTTGGAAACTTGTGTTGCGCAACTGTCCATTCACAAGAAACTCTCCGCTCACGATGCCGACATTGATGCGATCAGCTAGCACATCGAGCAAAGTGGTTTTGCCAGCTCCTGTGACCCCCTGTACACTGACTCAGCTCAATTCTTACATGCTGGTTGAAAAATATACGTACCATTAGTGCTGTCAGCGTCCCAGGCTTTACCCAACCATCGACGTCCGCTAACAGCCGCCGTGACTGTTTTTTGACCTTTATATCGTAGTTCACACCACTCCATTGAAACACTGAAGTCTGTTGATAAAGATTCACATGTCCGTTCTGTAAAGACTTTTCTTGGGACAGCATCTCTGTACTGAAGCGATCGTCAGCGCTGGCTTCCTCGTCTGAGGAGCTCCGTGATCTTCGCTTGCTTCCTTGTCGGAAAACCAGAATTTCGCCTCGGGATCGTTTTGCAGAGATGGATTCGGTGGCAAAAAGGTAGACTCCGCAACCGAAGATCATTAATGCGACCATGATGCCGAGATTCCTGACGAATTTAACGTAAGCGACTATCCTTTGGCTTGCAATGGTCTTTGACTCACCTCCATAAATTTCTATAATGGTATTCGAAATTAACGGCCAAGTAGGTATCTCCATCCACAAAGTCTGCTCCTGCAGTAGCTCCTGTAGTTGCGCAGATTCTTTGTTCCTGTTCAATGCCGTTGTAGTCGGCACCATTTGGAATAAATGTTGAGCAACTGATGGTTCTACCGTGGAACTAAAACTATCAGACTGCTGCATCTCGGAGGACCTGCCCTACGTACCTCATTGATCATTAGTGCCTCAAAAGCATATGCTACTGGATTAAGATAGTTCAACCATCGAAACCATGGTTTCATGTCTTTGATAGGGATCGAGAAGCCGGTATAGATTGCAAGACATAGACTGAATAGTGAAGCAGGGACCAGGGCCTGATTGATCAGCACTGTTGATTGACACTAAAAAAAGCGATGAAGCCTACCTCTGGCAGTGATCGAGAGAGTGCGGCGATGCATCGAAAGTACATGGACATTGTCAGCGTGCAAGTAAAAGCAAAGAGTAAGAAGGTGAAAACATGACCAGGTGTTCGCCGGAGATTGGTCATGAAGTAGAGGGTTAGGTTGAAAGCAAGAGCGGTGATGATCTTGTTGGGCAGATCGCACAACATGGAAGCTAATTACGTTAGATTGAAGCCACAAGACTAGCAATTTCCCAGACTCACAGATAGCTTCTGCAAACGGATGGTAAAATGCATATTTGGATTGTTTCTCGACGATGGGTCGTTGCGCGTACAAAGTCAGAATCTGCGTTCTTTTAGCGGAAGGCTTGAAATAACTTTAACTTATCACTGACTTCAATTGCGCTTGCGAAAGACGCCAGGAGGATTGCAAAGAACAGCAGAGCTCCTCGACTATAAAGGGCACCAGTGTTATTTGGGAGGTCGTAGAATATGCTGCCAATGACCAAGGCCATGATGGCGTTGAAAAAGGCCCCCATGATTACGAGACCCATATCACCTTTCAATCTCTGGAATCCACGTCGTGTGCACAAAGCTACCTGTTGTGGAAGCGAAAGATTGTATGGGGAAGACAAGCGTCTAAAGTACACATTAGCTTCACACTGCGGAAAAGGAATATTTGACGTACTGTGATTTGGCCTGCACTGTTCTCCGATAATTTTTGAACTCGTCCAATCCCTGCCCTCCAATCGGATAACGCTGATCAAACTCCTCAATATCCTGAAGTAGGCGTGCGTGAGCTGAACTATTTCGCCAGACAGCCGCAAATTCATCTGGTGTAGATGGTGTTCTGCCCATGAATGCAGAATTGACGCGTCGCTCAGATGGATTAGTTAAGGAGGTCAAAAAGTCCGGAGTCGTTTGGCGGGACGGGCATTCAAAACCCAGATCTGTAAAAAAAATTTTGGCTTTGTGGATGTCTCCAAAGTAGATCTGGCGACCTTCATAGAGCAGTGAGACTTTGTCAAATACCTGCGTACGTTAGCCCAACTCTACGTCTCCAAAGGAATACGTACATTGTATATCGACTCTGAAGCTTGGTAAAGTGTGACAAGTGCTGTCGCACCAGTCAATTCTGTCGAGATGCGAACTGTTCTGACGAATTCCAGTGCGGTTGAACTGTCTAGCCCACGTGTACTGTTATCCCAACATTGCAAAGCGCTTCCGCCGATGGCACTGTGATGAAAATCAGGATCTTGCTTCAGGTGCAATGAATCTATGATGGACTTACGCTTCTGCGATGCTAACGCGTTTCCGCTCACCTCCGGAGACTCCTCTAATAAAATCGTTGCCGACCTGTCAGACACGTCAGTTGGTAATCCATGATACGAGAAAACGCATGATTACAATGGTATTGACTGTGTGTTTCAAACCCAGTGCCGCCAAAACGACATCCCTTAGATGCGTTACATATGTCTGCAGAGGTTAATCTTAATAGATTGAAAGAATTGGAGCAAGGATTCATACATCCAAATTACAATCTGAGACCAGGTTTCGAGGAGCCTATGAAAAGTCAATGAAAATTTGGTAGTATGGTCTCTCTGGCAGTACCCGGGCACGAGCAGCAAACTCGAGTGTCTGTCCCACCGTCAATTGCGGAAAGTGTGCATCAACTTCCGCTTGATATATGCACTCTCCTCGGAAATCTTTGTGCATGGTCTCCTTTGAGATGCCCTGGTAGTTCAAGTGTGAATTTGGACTGATCGTAAAGCCATTGATCTCCCCAGAGATTGTCTTCAGAAAGGTTGAACAGCCACTACATAAGTTAGTCTTTGTGCATAAGAGATTCTGCCTTTCAACGTGCCTTCCAGGTCTTCCTAAAACCATGAGCATTTCTCCACTCCTGACCAGACCGTCGAACTCCCTGAGTATCTGAATCTTGGGCTGCTTTTCTTTATTCAAAATTCTGTTCCCCAACTTCATGATATGTAGAGGGTAATTTCCAAATGTTTTCTGGTAATCAACGACTGCGCCAACGCCATGAACGGACAGATTCTTGTATGCTACTCCAGCGACTCCTTTTGGATACCTCTCGGAATCCCTTGCTGCAAGGCTCATAACCGCCTGAAGCCACGCTCTCAGATCGAACTTCGTGGAATTTGGATCGAGGAGAGCGTGGCCCGTGCCTAAAAAAGGGCTGCCCCCTTTGCTGCTGTGTTTGCTCAGTCTGTCTGCCGACAGCTGTGTCGCTTGTGCTGTGATCTTTTCCATGTCTGCGTCATTCACAGACAGAAGCTCGGCCACAGATTTGATTTGCTGCTGTGCGTCGGCAGTGGGGTTAGGGAACTGAGTCTCTACTGTGTAATGTTCTGACATGACCTTGTTCGTGTTGACCACTTTTTCCCGAAAATAACTAGGGCGTTCGTTCTCGTACACAATCTCCATTTTGTGGTCTTTCTGGAACTCGCCCATGGGCGCGCTTATCCACTCCCCATCCGCCGTAAGCGCCACACTACAGTGCCAAGGAGTGGTGAAACCGGTCTTGGTATTGAGTAAGCTCATAGAGATTTTATGCTCACCTGTAGATTGATGGATGGAGAGCCGTAGATAACCGGGAAACTTGGCTTTCACAGCACCTGCGAAAGCCTATACCTAAGTCAGTTGACAGAAGAGGGATGCACCGCTATATGTAACTCACATATCCTCGAATCAGCATCTGTTTTGCAAGATATTTTACATCTCGCTTGTATCCATTGCTCGAGCGACCGTTACCAATCGGAAAAATGTGTTTTAGATCTGACTCTAAAAATCGCTTGTACCCAAGGTAGGTCATTTTGGTGTCCGGATCTGTAGCAATCTCGTGATCGATATCGATGTTGTCATTGCCATAGCGGTTGAAAATGAATCGCCGGAAGTTCATTGCGTTCGCAACATACGTGATTTCCTCCAACTTCTCTGGCATCGGGAAGTCGACGAAATCTCGCAGACGAGAAAAAGCGATATGCTGAAAGCCTTTTTCTACAGCCATGGCTCGGACACCCTGCCCATAGGCCCATGTGTCCCGGTCTGAAATACTCAGCAGGTCTGTAGAATCTCTTAGCTTTGATCGTAGTACCACATTGGGTGTGTTCCAGCTTACCATTATACACGAGACCATCAGATATGATTGTGCACCGCGCGCCAGGATTATAGATCTCTCCAATGCGCATGCACATGGTATTTAGCCGATCGAGGGCAATCTCCTCGGCTTTATCCGGCAGCACGCCAAGAACCTTATACACCTTGTTGGCTGACTTGAATGGGAAGGCGGGGAGGCACATTTCCAATCGCATATTTGTAGCGATGAAACCATCAATAACAGACAGAAATTTGGGCCGACCAGCCTCAAGCCGTTCTTTCGTATCGCTGAATTTATTCAACGCATAGTCGAATATAATCTCCAGTATCTGCTCAGAGATCGTCGAGGCAAAAGGCTTTTCGCCCGAGAGCCGGGGAACGGAGGTCGTGGTAGTGTTGTCAGGGCCGAGTGTTCTTTCTCTCGTTATTCTCTGTACAGTGCCCTCCTCAAGCTCTGAAGCCGGGTCGCCGGTATAAGATGGCGGCGCTAATTCTAAAGAAGTCCCCCCCATACTTCGAGACAAGAACAGGGCTTTGTTGTCACGAGGTTACAGAAGTACTGCAGGATATATAGGCGGAACGAAATTGTGGCACTGGACACATTCAAAGACAGGAGAATAGCGACCCACTGGGTGATATCGGAGAATCAGCTGACAAATGATCTTGGCAGTAGTTTTCGGTACCTAAAGTTACCATTACTCACACAGGGACGTCTTGCCGGCCCAAATATAAGTACGGAAAATGAGCCGTGTCCCAAGATCAGGCGACCGGCCAAAATTCTCCATCATACGGCAACTTGGCTTAGTTTTTACGAGGTTGGTGCTAGTCATCCTCGCACATTTTGGTGAGCAATAATGTGCGCATGGCGTCGACCAAACCCTGTTGGGAATACGATTCTTCATGAGCACTTGGACCCTTACATTATGTCTAAAGTAGGATTTTTACAGAGCAGATTGGCATTACAGAACTCCAATGGGTTGAATTGGTGATCGTATCTCAAATATGTGTCATTCTGTGGGTCGCCTGTCTTGTTACGCATTCACTGTTGGTGCACCTCCGATCTTGTCTTAGGCACTGGAAAGTGACACAGAACCAAGCACTGGCTGGATCGATCGGAGGCACATGCATGTGCAGGTGATCACTGCACTCGAAACGCTTAAAGAACCTCTACTTAGGGTGTGTGAAGCTACGTCCTCAAAGGCGCCCTTGAGAGCCAAGAAGCGTATTGAGTCAATCATCCATTGACTATCGGAAATGGCCCAGCGGTGTTCCACTTTCACACCTTGCAAGGTTGGTACGCCACATCTTGAGCGAGAATGAGCTGGTTGAAGGTTGAATTAGAAGACCGATCACGAGGGTCCACTATCTGATGTCGCCAGCAAGTCCTTATCATCTCCGAAGCTTGGAATTAGGTGTTTTCCCGTCTCTCGCATTGGTCATAGCTCCATCAGAACTGATAGCTGAGATATTGTGCTGCATTTTTTGGCCAGAACAGTAGCTTGTCGCATTAGTGCCGTCGGTGCTCTAGTATTGTAGGGCCCCGATTGGTCGTTATCCTACGAGCCTATTCCCAAGCACATGCGGTGGACGTGCCATGGGTTCGATGACCAGGCAACCGATCCCCCACATGGTTAGAAAGCTGACACGACTCGCGAGGGCCCAGAGCTCCTGCCCTCACCAGCTAGCGTCTAAGCGGTCCTCCTCCGAAGGAAGCTGACATGTGCTTCTCTTTTTC
Source organism: Stagonosporopsis vannaccii (assembly GCA_028584115.1). Taxonomy (NCBI): domain Eukaryota; kingdom Fungi; phylum Ascomycota; class Dothideomycetes; order Pleosporales; family Didymellaceae; genus Stagonosporopsis; species Stagonosporopsis vannaccii. Next base: position 22,089 of record VWXS01000182.1, on the reverse strand, counting down.
ACTCTCACGGACTGTTCCTGCTAACGAGCTTTGACTGGAAAAGGATGATAGCTGACAGCCACAAGATGTGAACATACGCAATACGCGCTAGTGATTGCTAAAGCTGTATATTAGACCCCTGTGATCCTTGCCCTACCCCACAATTCTACCGTGAGGCGGGCCATGTATCGCACTAGCTCAACTAAGCGGTCCGCTAACACTAGATAGCCCTGATTTGAGCACATTTACAGCGGCAGCCAACGGTGAGGCTGTTCGCCAATAACAACGTGAAACTATGTGCTCGCGCACGGTGGGCCCGATTTGAGCCACTTTGAATCCAACCTATGCATAACAGCTTTTCGGACCCTGAAAACCTTTGAGGCTTGAGTTCAGAATCTTTTGGAACGCAAAGTTCCATTGCCGCTTCATTGCCAGTCGTCAATGCTCTCGTCATGGCGGCCACCTCACCAAATTACGGAAGAAGGCTCATCCCACAGATCTTGGACTCGCTTGCTGTTGCAGATCCCAACCGTGTTGTTTATTCCGTTACCGAACTCCACGAAGATGGGCCAAGGTTTCGTGACATCACCGCCCGCGCATTTTCGCAAGCGGTTGACAAGACAGCATGGTGGCTTCACAAGCACGTGGGAGAGCTGAATACGCCCTCGCAAACATTTGAAGAACACAAAAACGATACAGCAGACGTGAGGAAGCTGGAAATTCAGCCATTGGGCTATATCGGGCCTCGTACGTCGGTGGGTCGTTGAAACAGGACGCTGAAGCTGATTTTCTTTTCCAGATGATCTGCGTTATGTTCTCCTTTCATATGGTGCTGTCAAAGCTGGTCATTCTGTAAGTGTTTGTCGACTGTGACTAGTCAATGCTAATTGATGCTTGATGGTAGGCCATGTTCCTGTCGCCCAAGAACAATGTCGAAGGCGCAACCGCAGTCCTCAAAGTCGCCAAATGCAGAACCTGGGTCAAACCCCGCGAGATTCCACTTCTTCCCTTGATAAGCGAGGTAAGAAAACAGTATCCACTGGATGTGCTTGAGTTTCCCACAGTCGACGACCTTCTTGACGCTGCGTCAACCGCACCATTTAGCTACACGGCAAGATTTGAGGACGTTATTAACCAGCCATTCTGTATCCTACACACATCTGGGACTACAGGGGTTCCTAAACCAATCATCTGGTCGCATGGTCTGATTGGCACCATGGACGCAGTACGTTTACTGCCACCCGTGGAAGGCGACAATGGACTTAAACCATGGACTGATAATTGGAACGAAGGGGACAGAATCTACTCTTCATTTCCCATGAGTCATGTTAGTACAGCCGAATCAAACATGTTCTATGAGCTTGTGAGCTGATAATTTGGACCTTTTAGGGAGCTGGCATCATTATGGACATTCTCATGCCTTCTCTTTTCAACCTCCATTGCGTCCTAGGTCCATCAGGAGTCTTGCCGAATATAGGGCTTTTAGAGTCGTTAGCGGACCATGCTAGGATTGATATCTGGAGCATGGTCCCGTCCCTTGCGGACGAGCTTGGCGAAACACCGAATGTCTTGGAAAAGTTCAGATCATCCAAGTTTATTTGCGCATCTGGTGGTAGGTTTGCCTGGTCAATTAATTTGCAATGATAACTAAGTTTTTTACTAGGCCCTGTCAGCCCACTCATCGTGTCCAAAGTGAACGACGTTACTAGAGTCCTCAATCTGACAGGCACCACTGAAGGTCTTTTCATAGGCAATCTCTGGGTGGATAGAGAAGATTGGCATTGGTTCGCGTTCCATCCATATTCGGGATTCGACTTTAGAGAAGTGCAGCCTGGTGTCTTTGAGCATTGGGTACATCGAAACGAACACTGGCCATTGTTTCAAGGGATATTCTACACGTTCCCGGAAGATGACGCAGTAAATCTCAAGGATTTGTACGTGCGACATCCTACAAAGCCATATTTGTGGGCATTCAGCGGGAGGAGTGATGACGTGATTGTGCTATCGAACGGGTACAAGATTTCCCCTTTGGATACCGAGGCATTAATCACTACGCATCCCATGGTCGACGGATGTCTCTTGATAGGCACTGGAAAGCCTCAAGCTGGCCTTCTAGTCGAACTCAAGGACCCCTCAGCAAGGACAGTCGAAGTGTTTGACAGCATCTGGGCAACTGTCGAGCGGGCGAACAATCTGACATTCCTCAAGACACGACTGCAGAGAGACTACATTGCGTTTACAGAACCAGACAAACCTTTCATTCGCACAGACAAGAGGACCATCAAGCGTCGTGCTACCCTGAGCCTCTATGCGGACTTCATTGACCGCTTTTACAATACTAGAGACACGGAAGCGAATAATGCAGATGTCGACGGATACCCGGTGGATACAAGCTCCGTCGAGAGCATCAAAGGTTCGCTCATTCGGATTTTCAATCAAATCCTTCCGGATGTCGATGATCTAGTTTCCGATGAAGACGTGTTTGAACTTGGACTAGATTCACTTCTTGTGTTTCGAGTCATCAAAATCATTCAAAATGCTACGGGCCTCCATGAAGAGCTTGCGCCACGACACCTTTACGCGAACCCTACCCTAGACTTGTTCTCGATACAGATCAGCAGGATTATAGAGCAGGTCAAGTCGAAGCGCGCCACACTCAACGGAAACTCCAAAGGAACGCCGCATTCTGACTCTACAGATGCAGAACACAGCGAAGGCTACTCCAAGGTACAGGAAACCATGATGGAGCACAAACGCCGGCTTGGATTCAAGATGAACCCCTTTGATGCAGTCAATCCCAACCATTACATGGGGCTAAATTTCTACTTTGCTCTCCGTCCGGATGTTCAGTTCGAAGAAGCTTTTGCACAACTGCAGGCTGGACTTGCTCGTGCTTTCTCAATTATCCCTGAATTGGATGGTAAGATGACGTTCGCTTCAGACCATGAGTTTGGATACAAGAAGGGCCAGTACCGCATTACTATTCCTCCTCGTCCACTTGCGGTGGGCGAAAAGCCCAGGCAGTTGGTTTTCAAAGATCTTTCCGACGTTCTACCAAAGTTCTCAGAGATGAGGGATGCAGGATTTGCGCCTTCTTTATTCAGTGACAAACTTGTCCTTGACTGCCATCCGTTCCCAGCTATGCCGGCAGATATTCTTGTTGCTCAAGCTAATTTTGTTGAGGGCGGCTGTATCCTGGCCACCAATTTCATCCATACTTGTCTTGATGGTATCGGCGTAATGGTAGCTCTGAGAGTCTGGGCAGAGTGCTGCAGGTTTCTTCAAGGAGAAAGTTCAGCAACTTGTGAATGGTTTGATCCGGAGAGCTTCAACCATAGCTTACCGCAAATTCTGCATGAACATGAGAGTTGGACTAAACCAGCTAGCGATGTAGACCCTGGCGTGTGGGGATACCTTCCATTCTTTGCGCCTGAGGAGGAAAACGCAGGGTCGCAGGCCCACGGCAAGAGCACAATAAAAACCGTCAAGGACCACATCCCTAACTCTGCTGGCATCGTTCTAAATGGCCGCTCAGGAACAGCCCTGCCACCAGTTCCAGTTTTTGATCGGCAGCCGACATGGCCCAAAGCTCCCGCTGAACGCTCATTGGGCACGACAGTGTTCTTACTCTCTGGACAGAGCATACAGAGACTTAAAGACGAGGCACTTGCAGACCCGTTTGCCAAACAACTCGCCACATCCGTCAGCGATATAATTCAAGCTTTTTTCTGGCGCGCGTCTATTCGATCAAGGTACCGTGTCCGCACACAGCTACGCGGCGAAACATTCACCCCAGATCAAATGTCCATTCTAGAGCTGCCCATTGATGGGCGCCCTTACTTCTCACCAATGCTTCCATCGTCCTACATGGGAAGTATGCTCATTCTCAATAGGCCCACAATGCCTATTGACAAATTATGTTCCCCAACAACAAGCATAGGAATGATCGCAAACGTAATACGGAAGGCAGCGATGCGCATCACTCCATCGCTAGTTCACGACGCATTCACTCTGCTAGAAGCATTGCCTGATTATAGCAAGCCGGCAACAGCAAACATGGGAATCGAGCATATGAATGCCATGGTTTCGAACTTGATGCTGTTTCAGACAAGCGAGATTTCCTTTGGCAATGCGTTTTTCGAGGGTGGTTGTGCTGAAGCTATGCGCCCTCAGATCGAGAGGGGACACAGGCGATTCAGATTTCTGGTTATATCTCCACTGCGAAAGGATGGTGGCGTTGAGCTTGTTTTGGGTACATTGCCAGAGGAGCTTGAAATGCTCAAGACAGATCAGGACTTCATGAGGCATGCTATTTTGGTAGAACCAAAGTAAGCAATAGAAGAATCACCTGTAATTTATCTACAGTTGTGTGATAACCTTTCACTTAAAAGTTACTGCTTACCACTCATTCAGTCTTCCTTTCAGGAGTACAACAGTAGATTGAATTGCAATATTGAAGTTTATTTTGTTTACTGTTTAACCTACAAAGCCACTTTTCTAGCTTTCATTGTGATATGCATGTCATGAACGGGGCGCATGGCTGCCGGCGAAGGAAGGTTGATCTCTACTCGGGGAACCTGAGGGTTGTGTACCACGTTGCCGTCGGCATCACTAACTTGAAGCTCGAATCTTCGCAGGAGTTGAGCGACGAAGAAGTATGTCTCCCTTTGAGCAAAATAGCGACCAGGACAGTAGGTATGACCACCGCCAAATGGCGTAAAACCCTTGGAACGGGCCAAGTCCTTTCGCTTCAGCCATCTTTCCGCTCTGAAGATACCTGCATCCTCCCCGAAGAAATGTCCGTCAAGTTGCCAATTGCGCACCGGGCCGAAGATTTGGTCATCTTTGTGAATAATCTTATTGCCGATGAAACAGTCAGCGTTCGCTTTGCGTACGGCTGTCGACGCATTGTACAGGCGTAACGCTTCGTTCCAGGTGCCGTCCAGATTTGCGCATTGTGACAAAAGCTTGTCGAGGCTGACCGCGCCGTTGCTATCGAAACACGCGTCGATTTCGGAACGAACAGCAGAGAAGAGATTTGGGTTGCAAAGCATATGGCTAACCATCCAAAAGCAGATGTAATGCGCATTGTTGTTGATACTGTGCGATTCAGCATTTGCAAAATCGTGTTGTTGGCAGGATACTTACGCCCAACAGATCATCATCACCATGCCTGCCCTATCAGTTGAAGAGAAACCGATTGCCTCGAGCTCTGTGTTCATAACCCCAAAGAGCCAGCATGGCTTTCTGGCTTCGCTGGGTAGTTGATAATACCGTGCCAACGTGTCGATTGCCCGAATTCTTGCGTTGTGAAGATCTTTTGCGAGAATATAAGGATAGTTGTAAAACACTTTCCAGCTATCATCTTCCCATGTCTGGTAAATTTTTGCAAATTCTGGCTCGAGCTCGAACAGGGCTTCCCCAAAAAAGGCGCGAAAGGCGCAATGTGAAAGGATATGTCGTGTAAATCTACCGAGAGACACAGTCACCTGGTTGTTCGATGTGTGGCTTGCAACAAAGTGACCCTGCAAATTCTCGAGATGCATGACACGATCAAGGTGATGTGCGTAATCGTCTTGGAGCTGTGTGAGGTTCTCACCCGGAAGAAGCTGCTTCTTGAACCAATCGCTTTGGAGATGCATATAGCACTTTTGGCGCGGATTCTCAGTGACCAGGAGAGTATCGCTGTGAGTCTCCGGAATAAACGAGCTTGGCTTTGCTTGGAAGCTCTTTTCTACATTTGCTTTAGAGATGCCGAAAGCGGTCAACATGCGGGAGACGAAGGGATCGTAACTGAGCGCGGTGGTGTTCTTCCAAACCGCAGCTAGATCTGCTGTATCACTAACGACTACCGTTGTGCCTCCAGCAATAGTGAGAGCATAGATTTCCTTGTTCTTAAAGTGTCGACTAAAGCGTTGTCAGCATTGTTCATGTTGCTAACGAAGTCGATACACACCTGCCCTGGGCGTACATCTTTTCAGCGCACCGCATGAACGAAATAGTGTGTCCCAGCCATGGAACATAGTACGGGAGCTGTGGAGGCTCATGAGGGTACAGTCTGGGAAAAATGTAGAATCTCCATAGATACCATGTTGTCCACGCCAACAATGGGGCAAAGACCAGGATGCGCCATGGCTCTACAAACGATACCTGAAGTGGTGAAAATGCGCTCGAGTAGGAAGTGCCAATCGCCATGGTGTCTTAATATTTACTGGAGGAAGACTTTGTATGAGGAATTGCGGCGCTGAAGAGAATATGAAATAGATTGCGGGCATATAAAGATCCTGACCACAAAACTTGAGACCGGGTTCCAGGCCATGTAAATATTGCTGACATGTCTTGGCATACTCGTGCTGGGTACATCGCCGTGGCGGCAGTCGACATGGCCAATTGCAACCATGACGTGGAATGGTGGTGGTTGGGTCCGCGCTTGCAGGAACGCTAGGATTGTGGCGCCGCCTAGCCGCTCCGCCACCCGGTGTAGGAATATTTCCTTGCATCTCGGTGGACCCTAACATACCCTGCTTACAGCCCAAAAAAACTGTTCCAGTCATTGGTCGAGGAATCCCGACCGGGAATTAAAGCGAATATTGACGTTCATGCAACCTGAGTACACAGTAAGCTTGATGCACCTCCAATCAACGGCATCTTGTCACGGAACGGCTCAGAATGTCAGCCATCCGTTGATCCAAGCTTAGCGTAAGCTCGCGCAAGCAAGAAATTGCTGCGGCCTGGTGTCAGTCCCCGCTATCTTAACGGACGTTGACTCTGGTGCTCGGGAAGTCACTACTACATCAGTCCTTACGAGTGGAGCCAAGACCCATGATGCGGTGGCAGAGTCCCAGCATGTACAGAATCAGAGTATTTCAGCAACGGACCAGGCATATGCTCAGCCAGAACACAGCTCTGCTAGCGGCTGGTCCTGCGGATCCAAAAATGGCCGTATATCTTTCCAGATCTTGGCCTCGGTATATCTTTTGGGGCCTTAAGGGATGCATAAGGCACCACACGGGATACACTTAGTCCCAACCTTGTGCATCTAACTCACACGCAAAAAAATGGCTTCCTACTCGTTTCAGACTTTCGCAATGTATTGCGATCCTCTTCGTGTTTTTGCTGTACTGACCGGGACTCTGATATTATGGGTATCAATAACAACTCTTTATACCGGCTGTTTCACACTACGTGGAATTGAGGGTCCGCTTCTCGCTCGATTCAGTCGCCTTTGGATGGTTCTCGCACTCTACTCTGAAGATTGTGCAAACTGGTATTTGTCAACAAACGAAAAATATGGTAAGAACACTTTAGACTCTGACTTTACGGTCTTGTTGATAAAGTACAGGAAGTCTTGCCCGTATCGGACCAAATAATTTATTGACGAGTGATCCGGACGTATTTAGACAGGTACTCAGCATTCGATCAGGCTACACACGCAGTACCTGGTTTGATTGTCTTCGCTTGAATCCCTACCGCGCAAACTTGATTACAGAAAGAAATGAGCTGGTGCACAACAAACTCCGCAAACAGATGGCAGCAGGTGTAAGTTCTACAGAAAATGTTAAGCCTTCATGCTTTAACGAAGCGTTTAGTATGAAGGAAAGGGAGTCCAAAACTTTGAAAGTACAATAGACAGCGCTTTCGATGCCTGGATAAGATACGTCAGCCGTTATGGTGTGTCACCCAAGGATGGGACATTTCCTTTTGACATTGCAAGGTCAATTCAATGGCTTCTGTTCGACATGATCTGCAATTTGTGTCTTGGAAAGCCATTGGGCTTTATCGAACACCACAACGACCAATATCACTTTCAGCAGATTTTGGAGGAACGGCTTCCCATTGTGGAGAAGTTCAGCGTTCTAACAGAAGTGAATGGCTGGCTCAAGGTCCTGGCTGCAGTTCCATTTGCCCGCCGGCTACTGCCGTCTTCGAAAGACAAGGATGGAATTGGTGCTATTATGGGTGTAAGAAGCGTTCTGAAGATCGATGTTGGTTGTCCACTGATGCATTGTAGCTTGCTGAGGCAGAATTGAAGTCGCGAAGCATGAACGGCGCCACACTCAAGGATGATATGATTGCGTCCTGGCTGCAGAACGGGGTCGATCAATCATTGCTTGCTTCTGAGATTGCCATTGCACTGTATGTTACTTGCATACTTCTCAGGGTACAACTACTGATATATGCCACAGATTTGCCGGCTCTGACACTACCGCAACATCTATCCGCGCGCTGGTCCTTCATGTGATTAGCAATCCTCTCGTGTACAGCAGACTCACCCAGGAGATTCGAGAAGCATGCCGAACCGGCAAAATCGCCAGTCCCTGCAGCGAGCAACAACTCTCACAGCTGCCTTATCTCCAGGCCTGCATCAAGGAAGGCCTGCGCGTTTTCCCACCAATCACTGCACTCCGCGAGCGTATTGTCCCAGACGGCGGGGACACTATACAAGGCCACTATCTGCCCGCCGGTACATGTATTGGACTCAATCTGCCGGGCCTTCTCACCAACGAAGCGTTTGGCCAGGATCCCAAGATCTTCCGCCCGGAGAGATGGCTCGACGCATCACCCGAACAGCTCAAAGCCATGAACCGGGTGCACGAGCTCATGTTTAACTGGGGTTTTACCAGATGTCTGGGCATTCGATTGGCGAATATGATGATTGGAAAATTTATGGTTGAGGTAAGCATGCGATCCGTGCATCATGCCCGTAGTTGTATCACGCTAATGCGAGAAACACAGACCCTGAGGCGCTGGGATCTGACCATCACTAAGCCTGCGACACCGTGGGAAAGTAGATGTCATGGCATTTTCTATCAAAAGGACTTCTTCGTGCGGATTACTTCAGTGGTTCAAGATTGAGGTTCATTATTCTCGTTTAACGGTTTGTAGCGGTGGTATTCTCTTGCGGCAAGCGTATGGTAGTAGCCTTGAATTCTGAGCGTTATGATTATCTCGTGACAGCTTGGTCTGTCTCCAAAAACTTGACACTACACTTGCGTTACATTGCATGCCCAAGACAAATGCTATGTTTGTGGCCTCATATCGCCTTTGGAGCCACCATTCTTCAGTCACGTCAACTCAGCCCCACTACCGCATGTACCTGCAAACACGGGTCTACATACCGAACAAGCATTCCTCCGAACCATTAAGCGAGCCTTTCCACAAAGCCTCGAACCATTTCCCTGATTGTGATTCGATCTTCGAAAGCGACAACGAATCGCTTGGCATACATTAGACCGGGGTGCCCGAGCTCCGCCCCTACATATGACCCTTGCACGCTTATTGTAGCACGAACCCCGGTCCATGTCCCACCATCGCGCGCTTTCGGTCTCCGTACAGAACCCTCGTTTGCCCCACCATCGATCGTCGCTTTCGGTCCCCGTACTGTACCCCGAACTACGGATTTAGTTCTCTGCCCATGCTATTGTACCCGCACAACACACGACGCCTAATTATAACCATATCAAATGCTCTTGGCCTTTGTGTGCCAACGTATTCAGGAAAGTGCTGTGAATTGTAGGTGCTGGGATGGCAAATGAGTTGTTTTACCGGTGAGCGAGATGCGGGGGCTGAGTTGTGTATGTAGGGACAGGATTGAATGGGGGTTCGATTGGGATTAGTTGTTTCCTTGGTTAGCGATGAGTGTAACAATGCTAATTTGGGTTGCACTTGGTCCTACGTCTTAAAGAATTGCATTCTCGCTCCCCATCTGCTCCGACAACGACGACGACAACGACTCGCTTCTCCTTCCTTTTTCGAATCGCCCACTGTATCATCGTTGTCTTGTCAACTATTTGATTATTCACGATGGTGGCTGCAGGACAACAACTAGACCCCTACACGACACCGGCTGGCGTGCCGCCGCCCGGTGTCGTGCCCAACCTGGGCCCGGGCGCGCCGTCACAGCAAGATGCTATACTGGGTGTGTGCATCACATTCATCATCTTGACGACCGCATTTGTGGCCATGAGGGTGTATGTGGCGTTACGAATCACCAAAATTCCCGCGCTGGAGAATTGTAAGTGCCTGATTTCTGTCAAATGGATGTCAATGGAATACGGTGCTGACAAGGTGTAGGGTTCTGCGTTATAGCACTGGTATGTATCCGAGATGTGGCCGTGACTTTAGCGCAGACAGACTAACATGGTACAAGGTGTTTTCATTTGCGTACATGGGGATCTTGATGCACTGTAAGTTGATAGCATTGACCTACTAGCATGATAGATACTAACGTTACTCGTAGTGAGCTATGCGTCGCGCCACATGTGGGACGTCCCTCTCTCCTGGATGTTCGTCAATGACGAATACTGGAAACTGCGCCTGGCCCAAAACCTTATGTGTCCTGTTGCGTTCTTCTTCTCACGCATCCCCGTCTTCATGCTTTATCGCCGCATTTTTTCAAGTGTTAGGTGGCTGCGCTGGGCCTGCATCGGCGGCATTGTTGCCGCATTTGCCATCTACATGCACACGGTGCCTCTGGTCGGTGCGTTGTGCTACCCGGAAGATGGGTACAACTGGCGAGACATGCACACGTTCGAGCGATGCAGCCTAGGCAAGCCAGACGCGATAGCGCAAGGTGCGGGTAATATCGTGCTGGACTTGTATGCATTGTTGATTCCACTTCCTGTCATCTGGGGGTTGAAGTTGCCTATGAAGAAGAAGATCGGGCTGATGGTTGTGTTCACCACTGGTTCTTTGTAAGTCGGTGCACATGTTGGATGACTTCAGTTGGCTAATCACAAATCACAGTGCTCTCATTGCAAGCTGCGTGAGTCTGTACTACAGAATTCAGCTGGCGTACGGCGATGACACCAACTGGAACGAAGGCGCATACGACGCTTCATCGTAAGTAATCTGCAGCCACCCGAGTAGACATGTCTAACGATGATAGCGCAATCGAAATCAACATTGCGATCATTTGCAGTTGCATGCCCGCATTAGCATCTCTGATGAAGGCGCACTCCACTCAAGGATCGTTCTTCACATCCATCCGTTCTCTCTTCCGTTCCCAGCGATCTCAGCGATCTGAGAGCTCTGGAGGAATCAGCGAAAAGAAAGAATTCAAGTTGCACTTCAAACAGAGCCGTCAATCAGATGAGCGCTCAGATGAGAGCAAGCTCGTGGATGGATCCCGTGGTAGCTCTTTAGCTTGAGTAAAAGGTCTTACAATGTATGCATGTGGAGGGTTAGCAAATGGAGGATATAACACATAATTATGGTGTTCAAATGTACAGAGCTGTAGAACGAATTTCTGTCCTAAACCCGAGAAGGCAGGCGCAGGCATCACCTCATCACAACAATGATAATGCTCTTTATGAAACAATTTCGGCGTATCGAGCACTTGTATCTTGATAATTTTCAGGCAGTCCACTACAGGTATATGCTCAGCTCGCCCATTGGTGGTTGCTAGTCATGGGACGTTTTTGGACTGGCGTTCCTTCATGACAGAATATTGCATTGTGTCAAGCGATCCAAGTCACGTTACCTCCCAGCGGGCTGGGTCGCAGCTTAAGACTATAAGCTGCCCTCTTCGCCATCACACCTGTCGTCTCTGCCGCCACTTCTTTCAAATTTTTCAATCAGTCACATTGTCCTCACCCCGATTCAATCAGGACTCTGGCTGTCGCGGCCTGGGATCGACATGGAGATTCACCACCCTCAAATCGACACCCTAAATCCGCAGGATGAGAAACAAGAGCTCGCTACTAGTGAACGACGCTCGAGCGGTCTCGGCAACAACAGCTTGCAAGACGCAGAACAATTATCGAACACGCAGCAACGCACACCGGTTGACAAACGAACTTGGCAATTTTGGCTGGTGTTTTTGTCGTTATGTGTTTTGGCCTTCACATCGGCCCTCGAAGGGTCCATCATCACCACGGCGCTGCCTGCAATATCTTCAGCGCTGCGCATTGAGTCATCGAGCGACTACGTATGGCTGGCCAACGCATTCACACTTGCGCAAACAGTGGTTCAGCCGCCTATAGCCCAGCTGTGCAATATCTTCGGTCGCCGAAATCCCTTGCTAGTTGCAGTAGCTTTGTTTGCCATTGGGTCAGGAGTAGCTGGCGGTGCTAATAGTGCTGCGACAGCGATTGCAGGAAGAGCTGTTCAAGGTGTAGGTTCAGGAGGGATCTACATGCTAGTGGATCTGATTGTCTGCGACTTGGTGTCTCTTCGCGATCGTGGGACGTACCTCGGCATTGTTCTCTCTACCGCAGCCGTAGGTGCTATTATTGGGCCAGTGCTAGGTGGAGCATTGGCGGAAGCAAACTGGAGATGGGTGTTCTACATCAACGTGCCGACTTCTGGAGTGGTGCTAGTCATCGCCTGGTTCTTTCTTAAGCTTGGACATCACCGTTTCACATGGCGACAGATATTCGGGCGCATCGACTGGTTTGGAAACTTCCTGTTCCTCTGTTCCATCACGTCGATCCTTCTGGGGCTTACCTTTGGTGGGGTCGTGGCACCATGGAGCTCCTACAAGGTGATTGTCCCTTTGGTCCTTGGGAGCCTTGGCTGGATAGCGTTCCATGTGTTCGAAGCATCAGGCTGGTGTCATGAGCCATCGGTGCCTTCGCAGCTGTTTACCAACCGCACATCCCTCATCGGCTTCTTCCACGCATTCAACGGCGCGATCTTACTGCAATGGACCATCTACTTCTTACCAATCTACTTTCAAGGAGTCAAGTCGGTCTCACCGCTAACGTCTGGTATCAACACGTTGCCGTACAATGCGTTCATCATAGTGGCGGCCATGATAGCAGGCGGCATCATGTCCAAGACGGGCAAGTACCGACCGCTGCACAGCGCGGGGTTTGCGCTCCTGGCGCTGGGTGTCGGCCTATTCAGTAGCTTGCGATGGTACTCGCATACAGCGCTTTGGGCGCTATACCAGGTGTTCACAGCGTTTGGGCAAGGCTTCCTCGCGACTACGATTCTCCCCGCCATCCAGGCTGCGCTGCCGGACTCCGAAATTGCTAGCGCCACGGGGATGTACGCCTTCCTGCGCTCGTTTGGATTCGTGTGGGGCGTCACTGTCCCGCTGCTCATCTTCAACGCGTCTTTCGATAAGCAAGTGTTGAACATCAGCGACCCAGAGGTGCGGAATGCCCTGAGTGGGGGCCGCGCATATGGCGCAGCAAGCCTTGCATACACATCGCGCCCATCCACCGAAGTGCGTGCAGAAATAGCAGGCGCATATGAGCTAGCGCTGCAGACTGTGTGGAGAGTGGCTATCGGGTTTGCCTGTTTGGGATTTCTGGTCAGCTTTGCGTCTGCGCAGCTGGAGCTGCGCAAGGATGCAGAGACGGCGTTTGGCATTGACGAGAAGAGGCATGCAGGCAGCAGGGAACACAGTGGTAGCGCAGCCTAGGTACCAAGCTCGGTGAATAATGATTGGTGTGCGTCACCTGCCAGATGCGACTGACCGGTGACTGTCACTGAGACTGGGTGGGTGCGGCTTGGCGTGGCATGGGAGAGGCGCAGCGCCTTGCATGACGGTTGCGCCTGCCGCCCGCGGGTAATACTGGGCCGTTGAAGCCCGTGCCGCCCCCTGTGCATGCGCCGGGCTTTATCTGGCCACTAACGGCTCAGGCCGCCGGTTGCACAGACTGGGGCGCGGGCCGCTGCGATGTCAGCAGCGCTTTGCGGCGGCGTTGATTGGCGGGCTCACGCCGCGTCACAAAGAACAGCCCCGACCAGCGGCGAAGGGTTCTGGGCAGACGCTTGTTTGTTGTTGCACTGGAGCACACCACGTGATCGGCTGGGGAGGCACAAGGGATTACCAAGTCAGTCGTGGTTGCAAACAGCGAGGCACAATTACCTGTCTCTGATCGCTCCTCGCGCACTCACTCTTCCACTCACTCCTCATCCTCCTCTCCCTCTCCACACCTCCACGCAACACCACAATGGCACCCTCTACTCCAGCCTGGGCGGAGGGCCCGTTGCCGTTGATCCAGACACCATCTGCCACCAAAGACACGGTGAGTTGCGCCACACCGGTGGGCTGCTTTGCACGACTGACTGCAGACCAGAACGATCACCCTGCGCACTACATTGCCAATGAAATGGCCTGGGCCCACAACGCCATGCTGCGCGGCTGCAATGCCATCTACCTCCAAGCGCTGCACGTCCAGCAAGGCGACGCAGCCGACTTTCTCTTCTTCGTTGCGTCGTGGTCGGACTGGGTCCTGCACCACCACATCATCGAGGAGAAGCACATGTTCCCCGGCTTTGAGGCGGTGCCGGGCGTCGCCCCGGGCTCCCTCTCGCACAACGTGGAGCAGCATCACGAGTTCTCAGAGGGCCTGTCCGCCCTGAACAAGTATGCCACCACTACGACTGCGGACCAGTACTCGGGCACACACGTTCAGAAGCTGATTGACGGTTTCTCCGCTATCTTGCGACAGCATCTGGCCGACGAGATTGACACGCTGTGGGCCATGGACTCGGTCGCAGCCGACACGGAGCACAGCAAGAAGCTGCTCGACATCTACCAGTTCTGTGAGGCCGAGGCGGGCAAGCAGGACAAGACGGTGGTGCCGCCTATGGTGCTGGGCCTGTGCGACAAGACGTTCGAGGGCGGCAACAACTGGCCCAAGATGCCCATGGGCTCTGCCTACTTTGTACACTATCTTTTTGCGCGCAAGCACAGCGGGGCCTGGAGGTTTCTGCCCTGTGACACCTTTGGAAAGCCCCGGCCGCTGGCGTTCCTCGGCAGCGACAAGGCTGGCAAGTGAGCGGTGAACCGGAACTTCTGTAACGACTTTCATGATCAAGTAGCATGTAATACCACCGATTCCTGTTCTCTGCTGAGACCGTTGCGTATGTGGCTCCAGACGATTGACACGTATGTTTCACTGTCTCAATTGTGCCATCGAGATGGGTTGCATGTATAGGCAATGAGTCAGCGCGCTTCTTGGGGGTTGAGAGTGTTCCTCGCGTTGTGCACTGACACTGTGTAAACATGTGGACGCAAACGGCCCCCCGGCACAGCAGCGGCTTGCCCCGCCCCCGCCCCATCAAGCCGCCCCTTGCATCTACAACGCCACCCCATGCGCAGTCTTGGTACTACAGTCTCAGATTATTGTCGTCATACTGAGATTTGCTGTCGCTACTGCCAGCTGTGCGAACCACGCAACTCTCTCCAACACTCATGTGACGATGGTAATCGCAATCGCACACCATTGGCTGACTGCCATCGACCTCCGCGCTACCGCCGTCGCCAGCCCTCTCAAGCTGTGCGAATACCCCGTCCAGTAACAACAGCGACGATAAGGTACTGGACGGGAGCTGCTCCATCATCCAAGTCACAGCAGGTAAATGCCCAGGCGCCATGATCAGCTGCGTGACATCACTTGGGTTCTACGCCCACACACAACATAGTTACACGGCGCCCGACCATGGCTTGCTGGTAATATCACTAGGCCTTCAAACGTATATCTGTCCCTGAAAATTGCTTGATAAAGTGGAAGCAATTTCTATCCCTGAGCATACCTGAGCAGAGCTCGATGATGTTTCTTGTGCCGGCGCTGCGCCGGTGCAGCCGCGGCAGAAGCTTGTAGCGAAGCTTATCGCGACCTCAGCTGCCTCGAGGCACGTCCGCGAATAACCAGCGCGCAGAAGCAGTTGGTCAGCCTGAATAGTGACCATGGATAGGATTCAGTGGGTACCAAAAGAATGTCATCACGCCTTGCAGATCATTTAGCCAATTGACTGCACCTACGCCCTGATGTGTTCTTCGCTCGTCCCTGATATCGATAGGGTCTCATAGCTCCTGTACATGTCCAGACTCTCGTGCATCGAGCAGTCCTCATAAGGTATCAAAAAAGTCCAGTAGATTGACATGTCGTCGAGCATGACGAGATGGGCACGTAGGCGTGGACTATTCGATCTGGGCTTCTAACCTTGACGCATATCAGAGCAACGTAGCTTCAAAAGCCGTTCCGCTATTCGTACCTTCAGAGAGGGCAAAGGCGTTGGCTGCATTGGTAGTTGCGAGTGAGCGTGAGTTGTTTGACGCGGCAGATTCAGTCACACTCTGTTGCGCGTTGGTGAGCGTAGAAGACATAGCATTTAGCGCCATAGTTGGCTCGGTAACTCCGGCAGCACAATGCCAGTGGCCACCGTGAATACTGCAGGTTGCAGTTGAAGTGTCATTATAGACACGTCGCGTTTCTTTTGCGCCATCGCAGTGCCCTGTTACGTTCGCCAGCGGATCTCTCAAAGACTGGGCCCGAAATTGTGTACAGTGATCCACGTACGGATGGCATTCACCCTTTTCAGTAGATTTGGCGAGAGATTAGGCTCAGGAGGGTTGCATAGACTGCTCAGAGCACGTGTCGTTGTGGCACGATTTGTGATGTTCCCACGCTTAAGAACGGCCCCGAAAGCGAAGAATTCTATCACCGCTAGATTTGGACGTCGAGCAATATTTGTAGAAGAATTATACATCGAGACGGTTGTCTCTTTGGTCCAGTCTTCGGAAGCTGACAGCTCCTTTGAGGATTTTGAAGCAATAGATTTCTGGAAGCGCTCAACTTCACCAGTCGGCTCGCCTTGCAGAGGAGTAGACAGTACGAGCTGGGAGGTTATTGCAGTACACCGAAATCAAACAGAATTAGGATGACTCGAGGCTGACGACGTAATGAGCCCCTGCGAAGCTTGAGGTAGAGCTTAAGTCAAGTCTGAAAGTAAGATCGCGGCGCATCCGGCCTCAAGAGTGCAATAACTCACAGCAAAATGGCTGTGCGCCGACCTTTGTACAAGTTGACATTGTTAGCGAAGTTGAGGTTCCGGTTTTGGCTATTACTGGCATTCACTGCTGGACCGATCATATCAGCCGTATCTAAGACAGTATAAAGATCCGCATGCGTCGCCTCAGCCATATAGCTCTCGGCCCGAAAAAATGAACTGCCTATGCCGGCTGGGGCGTCATCCAGTTTAAGGTTCTACAGGCTCTGTATTGAGATGGATAGCAAGCTGTTGATTGTGCCCATACACTTTTCCTGTGTATTCCAGTAAGATGATGATAGGAAGGACTGAGAAGCTTTTTCTCCCTAGTTTACGGTCTCTGCGAGTGCGTTTCCATCATGGGCCCTCTCCTAGGTGGAGGTCACAGCGTGCTCCAAGCTGCTCCCGGTTTCGCTGCTGATGAGTTGGTTTCCGCTAAAGTGGCCCTCCACAACGATACTGTCTTCCTTGCCTCGACAAATGAGAATGAAGATCTCTTCTGGGGCCTCCGTAGTGGAGAGCACAACCTAGGCATGGTTCACGATTTTGAGGTGAAAGTCTACTGTGTCCACCTAGAACCGTCGACTTTCATGACGTTTATGTATGAAGTTGATAAGATTGAAGAGTTTCTTCGAAGCCTGGAACCAGCTAAAAGATGTGGTCACTGACTCCGGACCTATCGTGCTGAAAGGTTACTATTGCATGTTACCCGATCTCAGTTTTGAGAAAGTGAGAGATTTAGATTGATATTATTCCATTGGAAAAAGTTTGCAAGATTGCAGGCCCATCTCGTGCTGGAGCTCATATACGATACCGCCGCGTTCAAATAAATTGACGCCTACCGTGCTATTAGACCCATTGACAAAACATCACCGAGATCAAATAGAACGGGCTACTTCATATCACTCTTCTTGGTCGCAACGATCGAGTTTGCGTACCAGGCCGGAAGGAGGCGGGCTACGTCAATTTTGTTAGTCGCTGGGATCCTGCATCAATGCGATAAAGCCTAATATCTTAGCCAATGTTATAGCAATCGAAGCCGATAACACTTCCACCTTTATCTTTAAGTCTTATGTGCATAAGGGAGCCTGTGAACTTCCCGATGACGTCAATGCCGTGGCATTGGAGGAATGTTACAAGCATAACATGCTAGCTGCTTTCATTTGCTTGACTCGACAACAGAACAGAACGGAAAAGAAAAAGGGAAAAAGTAGCTAAAAAAAGTTAAGTCTTTAAAAAGTACCTTTAAGTCCCTTGTTAAGGTTCTATTTACCTCTATTTACCTTCACTAAGCAAACTTTACTTAATTAGTAACAACTAACTGTCTCCTACTTATCCTATACTTATAGCCATAGTAGTCCTACTTTTGAAGAGCCTTTTACTATAGCTATACAGGCGTATTTCACTTTCTGGCTGTACTGTAGCTGCAACAACCCTATCGGCATGTACTTCGGCCTGTTGGAAACGCTGATCAGGTTGCTGACCTGAGAATCGATGAATTTGTTTCAGTTGGGCCATGTCTTGCTGAATCTTGGAAATGGGCCTATACTTTCTAGTTCTTCCTGTGATAGCTCCTCTGTTGGGGTGCCGAAAGTATCTATGGTAGATGGCGCTGATTCAATCCGAGGACAGTGACTATAGTAATGAAAATCGCCACAACCATCGCTTTGGAGACCACATGGCACCAAATTGCCTCGGATGAAGAGCCTTTTAGAAGCCATACAATGTGATGGAAATCTTTTGAAACCAAAGTCTGGGGGTGATGAATTCAATTTAACGGTCGAGGACCGTATACACACCGTGTTGCCCCTTCTTTCGCCAATCAATTGTGGATCATTGAGACGGATGGGACAATTGTAAAGGTTGGCCCACGACCATGCAGGCGCCTGGTCAAGAACTTCCGCTTGATGGGCTGTGTTCATGTCGACAGCCCATAATAAGTCCTGTACGAAGAGTTCAATCCACAATCCAAAGTTTGGTCAAAAGTCCGTGATCTTTCAAGAAGCGCTGCCACACCCGACATAGCAACTAGCTTGTCGGTTGGATCGTTCAACTCCTTGGCGGTATAACATTCTAAGATCTGGTTCCATACTTGTCGCATAGCGATTGATCGGATCATGTTACTTTGGAAAATTTTCAAGTGATGAAACTTTGGTATGCTCGACTTTGAGGCTCTCATGTGCCGAATTGTACACCGCGAGCTCTCCAGTGAAATGTAATCATCAGTTCGGAACTGATATGGACGTTTTCGCCACCCAGGTTCGCCATCATCGCTATTTTCAAGGGCATTCTGAACTACGGCCACAAGACGACGATACTATTCTGGGGCCTCGCGCTCGGCTCCTAAGCCCGTATATTGACTACCTCGGTCTGGTGGTACAAGCAATGCGATCTGGTCGAGTTCGACTAGAACAGAACCATACCGGGCTGAAAATCTGCCAGTACCAAGGTTGTGTCAGATTTGGGCTATTTTACTTCGGCCTACTCTGCCTTCATAGATGTATCCTTCGCTGTATACCCAATTCTATCCATTATGCGCCTCAACATCCCACTCAAGAACCGCATTCTGGTGTCGATCGCGCTGCGGCTTTAGTATCCTGGCCTTCATTCTCACCATCTACAAACTCACAATCTTTGGAGAAATTTTTGTAGCACTGGCCGAGAACCCGACCTGTGAATTGTTCACCCTATATGTTTCTCAGCACAGAACTAACTTGGTTAGACCCGGTCCCGCTTCTCGATATAGTTGGTCTAGGAGAGGGTTGTATTCTCGTCGTATGCTCCTCTTTGTCCACCCTGGGCCCCCTCTTCCGCTTGGCCAGAAGCAAAGTTCGGACTCTCAGTGGCAGTGGCAGTGGCAGTGGCAGTAGGACCACCAGCCAGGAACGACGCCACAGAGCCAGCCACCGAAGGTATCCAGCACCGGCGGAAGATGGGATAAACTTCAAGGAAATCAATGGGACGACGAGGAGAAGTCATCAAGCAACGCAGGTCACAGCCTTGATGACATCCCACTCGTTTACCATGGCGCTGCCCAGATCCACAAGACACTTGAGTTCAAGGTGACCACGAGTGCAAAGGTGACCGACGGACGAAGCCAATTGACGATCGTGACACGTAGCTTGGTGTCAGTGTGGGGGCCAGTACTTTCTCTAGGCATCTACGCGGGCAAAAGGGCAGCAGCGTTGTGGTGATGATCTGATTGGGCAAGCTTTGGTGCTGTTGAAATGATGTTGATTTAATGTTATTAAAGTGAGGGACTGTGAAAGAGGGCGACCTGAGCGGGAACCAAAAGCAACCATTAAAATCTATTACTTCCACAGATAGTCTCACGTCCCCTTAGTGAAAACTTAATTTCGAGTCCTTAATACAGACTACCCAGCAACACCAAAGTTTGACTGTTACAATAGGTATCAACCGGTAGGTCCTGTCAAGGTCGCTCGCACGAGTTTGAGAGGCTGCATGCCAAGCACGGCATGCCAAAAGTGGCGTGAGAAGTACGTGAGTGGCCCAACAGGTGGGTCTACCCCTGAGATATCCTTGCTCACTCAAATTTCGGATACCGTGTCCTTTATTGATTAGTGCTGATCAAATTAACCCGCTTGGAATGTACTTCGGGACTGGTTGATTGATCGAGTAGCCGCGTGACCAAACGATACCGTAGAAATTTGGCCATACCCTTTACGTAGGGTTGTTGAGGACAAATTACGTATTAGGGAAAGTATGTATAAGAAAAAAAGGATCTCAGTACGCGCTTGTCTGGTATAAGAAACTCACTAACTACTACAGTATTTGGAAACCCTCTAGTCCACCGATAGCTATGGCCGGAGTTGTACGGTAGATAAGAACATTTCCCTTTGTCAAATAGTAGACCACGTGTTGTTTCCAATTTTCCTGCATCTTTCCTCCAACGTTAATTCCCATTTCTAATATGGCATCAGCAGACCAACTTATTGGAGCCCTGGAGGGCTTCGATGCAAACTCCTTCATGAACGAAGCAGAGCGCGTCCGTGCCATGGACGCGCTGACCCTGACCTTGAGCAAAGTACATAAGCCGTGGGACATTGTTTGGCAGCATTGTTGGGTCAATCCGGCCACCAATGCATGCGTCAAGACATTGATTGACGCGGGTGTCTTCAGCAAATGGATCGAGAGCGGAGGCGGGGAGAAGACTTGTGCGGAACTGGCAGAGTTAACGGGTGCCGATGTAGTGCTTATTCGTAGGTTACATATCTGCTCTGCTTAACTCATGATGGGCATTCTGATGGCAACGCAGGACGCATGATTCGGCAAATTTCTGGGCAGAATCTAGCCATCGAGACCGCCGAGGACACCTATAAGGCTACACCATGGGTACTTGCTCTTGCTGAGGATCAGGCCCTCGCCAACGTCTATGGTGAATTCTATGGCTTTGTCAATTCCCCCATGTTCAGGACCTTGCCAGCCTACCTCAAGAAGACGGGGTATAAGGTCCCTACTGACCCCAACGACTGCAACTGGCAGTTCATGAGAGGCTCAAATGAAAATCTGTTCCAGTCCCTTAGCGGAAACCCTGCCGCCGCAAGAGATTTTAATGATGCCATGGAGAGTCACTCCAAGCATAACTTGACGCCCTGGGTTGATGTTTACCCGACTGAGACTCTTGTGAAAGAGTCCAAGCCTGGTCGGCCACTTGTCGTCGATGTCGGTGGTAGCAAGGGCCACGACCTGACCAAATTCCATCTGCGCCACCCTGATATCCCTGACGGCAGTCTGGTGCTCCAAGACCTGCCCGATATCCTCAAGGAGTTGACTGTCGACTACACCATCTCCATCCACCCTCATGACTTCTTTAAACCACAGCCCATTAAAGGTGCCCGTGTCTACTTCATGCACAACGTGCTGCACGACTGGGAAGACACACAGGCGAAGCAGATTCTTTCTCACCTTGCCGAAGCTATGGAACCCGGATACTCGAAGCTTCTCATCCACGAAAGCTTGGTTAGCTCTGTGAAGCCGCTCGCTCGTGTGACGACGTCCGACATCACCATGATGGCGTGCCTTGGTGCGAAGGAGAGAACGGAGGCTGAGTGGCGGGTGCTGGTGGAGAGTGAGGGATTAAAGGTGCTTAACATCTGGAGGCCAGCTTACTCTGTGGAAAGTGTTATTGAGGCAGAGCTAGCTTGAATATCAGAACCTTCTATTACACAAAGCAAATAGCAATTGCTTTATAGTTAATTTAAGTATAGTAGTAAAGCTAATTATATATAGCATATTATAATATAAGTTTAGAATAAGACTATTTTAAGAATATTCTTAAAATACTATTAAAGTATAATAAATAAATTATAAAATATATAAAATTATACTAAAAAGTAAAAATTACTTTATATTTATTAT
>VWXS01000181.1:0-39929 GCA_028584115.1 Stagonosporopsis vannaccii | reverse complement strand
GCAGCGGGCACGCGGGGGGCAGAGGGCAAACGGCGGCCGTGGTGGGCGCCGTCCTGGCTCGCCGCGCAGGCGCCGGCAGCCACTCGTTTCGGGGCAGGCGGGCGCGGTGCTGCAGGCCTACCCGACGCTGCTGGGGCGCCGAATGGGAGCGCCAGGCCGAGTTTCGCGTGCATCCCCCCAAGACGCCCGCTGCTGCCCCAGCGCCGCGCACGAAGAGCCTAGCGCGCGTCCAGGATGCTGCTTCGGGCACACCCCCCGCCGTCTGCGATAACTAGCACGCCCTCCCCACCCGCCGCTGCCTCGCCCACCTCGCCCAGCACCCCGACCAGCGTCTCCCCAGCAGCAGCAGCACCAGCACCAGGAGCAGCACCAGCACCCGCACCAGCACCAGCACCAGCAGCTCCAAACGCGCACCGCCGCCACTGCCAGTCTGTGCCCGCCGTGTCCGTGCAGTCCAACGCCGGCCAAACGCGCGCCGCCAGGCCTGCCATCGACATTGCCGAAAAGGGCAGTCCACACCGCCAGTCCGGCCCACACCGGTACTTTGCTACAAGACGCCCGCGCGCCCGCGCCATGGACTTTTCCACCACCACCAACCCCCAGACGCACATGGACTTCCACCGGCCCTCGTCGACGCTGTCCAGCAACGACCGCAAGCCCAGCGCCTTTGCCTTTGACGACCCCCAGGCCCTGGACCCCGCCATCCTCGACACCCCCACCCTCATGTCGCCCTCGACCTCCACCCAGGGCATCTTCTCGCCCGACGCCTCCATCTGGGAGGACTTTTCCCAGGCCCACTTTGTCGACCGCACCGCCACCAGCTCCGTCGTCCACTCCAACGTCAACTCCAACCTCACCTCCAACGTCAACTCCAACCTCAACAACCCCTTCTTCACCGAGCAGAGCAAAAACCCCTTCGCCCGCCTGCCCCCCAACCAGGCCGCCACCTACGGCCAGCAGTCCTGGCCCATGGACACGGCCGGCGTCCGCACCCCGACGGCCCCCAAGCCCTCGAATCCCTTTGGCCCCGGCGACTTTGGCGTCCAGTCGGCCTTTGTGCCCCAGCCCCAGCAGCACATGTTCCACGGCCTCCCCGTCGACACCAACGTCAGGCCCAGCGCCGTCTTCCCCAACCCCGTCGCCGACCAGCCCATGTCGCCGCACACCCACTCGGACTGGATGGCCTTCAACCAGCAAGAGATGGACTCGCGTCCCGGGCCGAAGCGCATGAGGCCCAACACCCCGCCTCCCCGTGGTTTCTCCCCTCGTCGCGACGGCGGCATCCGGAAGAAGAACGCCCGCTTCGACATCCCCGCCGAGCGCAACCTGTTCAACATTGACCAGCTCATCGCCAACTGCACCAACGAGGACGAGATGAAGGAGCTCAAGCAGCAGAAGCGACTGCTCCGCAACAGACAGGCCGCGTACGTACCTCCTCGCATTTGGTTCAGCGTTCCTCGCTTGGCCCGCTCCATCATTTGGTCGCTGCTGCCCCTGTACTTCAGCTAACGCTCCGCAGTCTTGACTCTCGGCAACGCAAGAAGAAGCACACCGAAGAGCTCGAGGAAGAGAAAAAGGGCTGGATCGAGAAGATGTGCAGCATGCAGGACGAGTTTGCTGCTATGCGTATTGAGTATGACCAGCTCGTCGCCGAAAAGGAGAACTGGCACCGCAAGTCCATGGACATGCATCACATGATCAACCAGCTGCAGTTTGACAAGGAAGAGCTCGTCCGCAACCACACGCTCGAGACTGGTGAGCTTCGCAAGAAGGTCGCTATCCTCAACGAGCGTCTGGAGAACAGCTCCAGCAACATGGCCGTCGCCCCCAGCACCACCTTCACCGACTTTGCTTCGGAGATGGACAACCTCAACATGGGCGGCAACGAGTGGGACAACTACATCTTTGTCAACGACTTCGCTTCCGACGCCCAGACCCCACAGGAGCCCATGGCCATCGTACCTCGTGCCAAGGAAGAGAAGGAGCCTGTTGCATCTGGTCTTCTGCTCATGCTGTTGCTGTGCGGTGCCTTTGTCGCTAGCAAGTCTGGCTCTGGCGCGGCCCCGCCCATGCCTCGCATGCCTGACGAAGTCCGTGCGGCCTCTGCTGACGTGCTCGATAGCATCCTCAAGGATGCTGGTGTCTCTTCTGCCTTCACCGAGCAGGGTCTCATTGCCAACACCGTGACCGGCTTGGAGCCCACTCCATCCGGCATGGCCTGGCCCAAGGCGACCGTGTCTGGATCTCGTCTCGACCAGCTGCATTCCCAGCTCGCTGCCCCGACCAAGGAGCAGGAGACTGAGCAGCTGTTCTCCATCACGCCGGCGCAGTACAACAGCATGACCTCTCTCGACTTCACCCGCCCACGCTACAGCATTGGCAGCGACGACCTTAGTGACCCTCTTTCGCCTTCGCAGCCATCGCACCGCCGCAACCTCGCCGCCACTCTTGCCGCCATGCGCGAACACAACAAGGGCGATTCCGCTGCTGAGGTCTACACCCGCAGTCTGCTCTGGGACAAGATCTCCCCCGAAGTCGTCCACGAGTTCAAGCGCATCGTCGAAGAGTCTGCGGCCATGTCGAGGCCCAGTACCTCCGAAGGCCTGAAGGCCGAGTAGACACCCACTTTCACCATTCACAACCACAGCACGACAGCACCACAACACTACAACAACCTTTCTCGCGTCCGACATTCCGTCGTGACTCTCTGCATCCGTCTTGTTCTAGCATAGCGCTTCCCTTCTTCCCGCTCTCGAGCGGCTTCCCTTTGAGACAACTTGCATCGTCGGCTCCCGCCGTCTTCTCCTTCTCGCCATCTGCCTGGCCATTTTTCTACATTTGGGACGGCAACGTCGAAACCATTTCACGATTACATCGCTGAGCATACATGGCGGTTGCACTTTGCTTCGGGGTTGGCCGTGGTGGCTACCACGGCCACCGTTTATTTGCTGCTTTACATATTCGCTGTCTGATTTCCTTGGCTTTGTCTCATTTTGTGGGTTCCGTATTGATTTTAGCAGAGCGTAGCGAGCGAGCGAGCGTGTCCTTTGCGTGGCTTTTCTTATGTCTATACGATCAGATGAGACGAGATGAGATGAGAGAGATTGGATATCACCATCACCATCACAATCACAATCACGACGAGGCTGAGGAGGATACAATGTACGCGCTACGACACTGTATATGAATTACGGCTGAAGACGTCGGCTCCGCCGCGTCAGCGACAGACTGAACATTTCTTACGATTGATTATATCTACTACCTAGCTAGCTGGAGGATGCGAGGAGCACGGGCAATCTACACTGTTTCTTGAGGTCGAGCGCTTGCTCGTCCGAACCCGCCTACATGCTCGTCGTTTCCCTCCCACGTTTGCAGTGATTTCCCTCAACAAACCTTGTCACCCCCCAACACCGATCGCGGCGTGACTCACCCGCAAACAAGTTTTCTCAACGACCAACGTAAACCGCGGCCATTCCAACACGGCCAACAAATCCATTTCCCCCGTCCTCCACGGCCATGACTGGACAGCGCAAGAAGCTAATGAAACACCACGCGCGCGCCCAGCGTGGAGGTTTTTTTTTTAAAACAAAAAAAGCGAGTACATTTACCCCCGGCCGCGGGCGCTGATTGGCCACGCGTGTGATATTTAGTCTTCAGATGCACAGGCAGGGCACCCACTAGGAGGGTAGGGTGAGTGGGTGGGTGTGTGAGAGGTGGGTAGGTGGGTGGGTGGGGGAGGAGAAGGCACCGGACTGCGACGAGGTGGTGGACGCACCGAGTCGAATAGAACAGGAGAGAGAGAGAATGAGCGGGTCCGCGGTGCGTTGCGGTGCGGGAGCGATATCATTTTGCGCCCTGCATCTGGAGTTGAGTCTGAATCTGAGTCTGAATCTAGCTGGGCATGGAGTGGTAATTGGTGGGATAGCATGGCATGGCATGGCATGGCATGGTATAGCAGGGCAAAGCAACGCAAAGCAACGCAAAGCAAGCGACAGCGTCGCCCTTGACTTGGACCTGCTCTTGCACCGTGCCTTCTACTGCTGTGACCTACTGCTGTGACACGGCCGCTGTCGCTGTGTGCTACGCGCGTATACCACTGCTGCGCCACAGGCTGCGCGCGCGTGCCAGTGGGCGGCGTGGGAGCAGAGCAGAGCAGAGCAGAGCACTGACGGGTGACGGGCTCCTTCCGGCACCATGGCGGTGTCAGTCAGGGTGTCAGTGTCTCAAACGGGGGTGACAGGTAGGGTGCACGGCATGTGTCACGACAACGGGATTGGGTGCTTGTCCGGCTGACTGGCTCTCAAAAGCTTGAATTAAAGGGTCCCGTTGCTGGGGCACACATTGATAGCAGTATCGTATCTCGAATCAAGTGCCGTGGAAGGGGTATACATCTCCATTCTTTTTTTCTGTATCAGGCCAGTAGTATCGCTGTACTGCCATGGCTCTGCACCAAAGCATGAATGAGACTACTTGGGGTCGTACTTGGGCTTCCAGATCCTGCGGCTAGGTCAGCACGTGCTCAACTGGTCCCTTTACACTCGCGGGTATCGCGACAAGGAGCGGTCCGGCGCGGGCATCCACACTGTGAGGTCACTCGGTCCAGCATCTATCCAGTCCTCGCAGCAGGCGGCTGAGCGTCGGTGTGCCGTCATTGACTGACACCTGAGAACGGGTCGCGGCTCGGACTGACCGTCGCCCTCCACACTCGCACCCGTCACGAACCCGCAGAGTCCAGATCTCGCTGATAGTGTTGCTATTGATGATGGCTCAGCACATCATCCAGCCCGCCTCATCTGACCCTCCTCGCGTTCCTCCGCCACGGCTCGCGACCCGTCGCACACCCTCAGCCCGACGCGCCAGCAGACGCATGCCACGTGTATGCAGCCCAACCGTATTTGGCAGGCTGGCCAGCCCATCGGTGCTCAGCCATATCTGCACTGCACACCTGACGGCCAGATGGGGTGTGGCAGCGGCCGCGGCACGCGATGATGCGCTGCGGTTGGCGGGGTCGCAGCGACGATTACGGGAGGGAGGGTGAGGGCCGGGCCTAGTAGGGAGCTAAGCGAGGCTTTGTCGCTGAGGGTGGTTTGGAGCGCTGAGATCCAATGAGGTGGACTTGGCAGGATGGCAGCGAGACATGGTAAGTTCTGGAGTCTGTAGATGATGTCCTCGATCCAGCCGGCTGGTATGTCGATAGTTCGATAATTTGATATGACGGTTGGCGCGGTACGGCAATACTCAGACGCTCAGCCTCCCGCAACAAGACTGACAGGCCCGTAACACCCGAGCCGCGTACTTACCCACTCCACCGCGAATCAATCCGTAGCATCAAAGGAGACATGCGACTTACCAAGTATTTCCCAACGTTTTGTTCCCCTTTGATTCAGCGAGGCGCAGGAACTGTGCTGCTTTGAACTGTATCTGCCGCGTTAGTGACCAATACTCTGCGCTCCCGCACATGCCGCCGCAGGTGAGATGCACGAGATGCCGAGCGGAGTGGTGCCCGAACAGTGAGGCGAAGGGTGAGAATGTCTCATGCGCAGACGTGTGAGACACGTTGACGGATAGCGGGAGGGAAGGCGAGAGGACTTCCAAGCTCACCGTTCGCATGGCCGCCCGACACTGCAGATACATGATCGGTGGTACGCATGCGATGGCCTCCGAATACAGACCGCCCGCATACTGACATGATGACGAGGCATGTTGAGGGAGGGTAAAACATGAAATCGGGTGCCGGAGAGGAGAGCTGACGTACCTTGTCTTTCTTCGTGCCAAAGCCCTCGGTATAGCACCAGGCTACCTCATTCATCGCATCGGTATCGCCCAGGTTTGCTGCCGTCTCGTAGTACTGCTTCGCAGCCGCGGGATCTTTCTTGATGCCCCAGCCGTTGCGGAAGCAGTTGGCCAGCTCGTACATGGCAAGCACGAGCTCGCCCTTGGCAGCACCACCCTTCTTCATGCCAGCACCCAGCGCGAGTTTCTCAACCTCAGCGCTGTTGGACGCCGCGAGGGAGAGATAATGCACCGCCTGCTCTTGGTTCGCCTCGATGCCCCAAGCATGTCGCAACGCAAGCCCGTACAGAACCTGAGCAAGCGCATTGTTGGCACCGCCAGGGTCTGCCAATCTGCCGAACAACGCGGTGCTTGCCTCCAAATTGCCCTTCTCATGCAGCCTGATGGCCTCTTGAATGTTCTCCTCGTCTGCCGGCGCGCCAGTGCTGGGCTGCCTCTGCACACCGGGCCGCACAGGCGCCATACCCATATTCGCCATGGCATCGCTGATCTCAATTGTGGGCGTTGGCGGTGCACTCTGCCCCAGCGGTCCGCCCTGGACCAGCATCGTGGCCCTCTTCTCCCACTTGGCCTCGTCCTCTTCGTTGCGGGCGACGGGCGTGTCGCCAACGTCGGGCAGGTTGTCCGGCACGTTGACGCTGGTCTGGCTCCTGCTCCGCCCAAAGTGCAGGCGCTCGCTCAGCGTGCCACTTCGCGGCCGCCCTGCCCCTTCTTCGCTCGTGCGCCCGCTCCCTTGTGAACTCGTGTTGCTAACATTTGAATGTCGTCTGAACCTGCCGAAGCCTCTTGCGTCTTTGGGGCTCAGGAGCGGTGCTTCAGAGCGCGTGGGATCGCCAGGGAACGAGGGTGGCTCGATGGCTTCTTGAGTGCTGGTCGTCGTGCGGAAGAACTGGAATTCTGGGACATCAGGGCTCAAAGCAGGGCCCTGCGCAGATGGTCCTGACGCGCCGTCGTCCTTTATCTTGTCCTTCTTCCTAAGGAGGTCTTTGAGCGGCATGGTTGCTGAGCAATTGCGCGGGGCGCGTTGCGCAAGGCGCGTTCAAGGGGTGTACGGCTGAAGTGAGGGGGTGGTTATTGCGAACGCAACTGCAATTTCGCTGCTGCCGCAGACGCCTAGGACTATCTATTTTACCTTTAGAGTTGTCTTGTAGCAGCGCAGCTTCTCAGCAAAAGTGGCAGGGTGCATCGAGCATGGCTAATAAGCTGCGCCGCCTAATGTCAGATTGAGGTGAGTTGCTTGTAGGACAGCCAAGGCAACCGGAGCCCACCAACTAAGCCTCCTCAGCCGCGCTCTGTTTCGGTACAGCAAAGCAAAGACGATCGCGTTGATCAAGTCAGAATCACGCATTGCAATAGGAACTTGGGTAATCTGTAGTCGACGGAGTCTGTTCTTGGATACATTCTTTTCATTCTTTTGTACATGGTTTCGTATCCTGTGCTTGAATGAGTGCCCATTTCCAGGACCAGCTCTATCTATTGACACCAAGAAGCTAGGAAATTACCAAGGATCACAAAGAACACGCTGTCGTAAAGCGCTCAAGGGGTATCATCGCAATACGCACCACGGCATGGCAACGCTGAATCGGGGCTTAGAATGTCAAAAAAGACCAACGAGTAAAGTAAAAAGTGCCCTACCAAGAAGCAATCGTAATCGCAGGCTTCGACACAAGAAAAGGTTAGGTAAGCTTGTGTGCTGATCGGGAGTAGTGGGCCCTGCGAGTCTTCAGACGAGCATCCCGCGTGGGCGATACTCAATCCTCGGCATCGAGAGGGACGTAATCGACCTGCTGCGTGAATATTTGAGGCGCACGAGAGCTATCCATAGAAAGGCCCATGCTCCAGCTGGGCGTCTCAGACCTCGGGTCCTCAGCCTCTGGCGAGGTTGCTTGGGATCGATCTTCCGGCGAAGAGCGTCCAGCAGCCTTCCGCATTCGAGATGCGCGATGAACGTGACGATGTTGACACTTGTCGCCTCGAATACACTCGCCTTTGTTGGCAAAATCCGGGCATTCGTACGCATGTAGATCGGCACACTCAGCACCTTTCTCGCAGTAACCCAAACGCCCGAATGCATCGCAGATCTGAGCTGCCGGGTTTACGCGTACATGTGCAAAGCGGCAATCTTCGTTTGTGCACCGCCCCTCTTGGAAGTGGAGACAGGTTGGGACATTGTGTGGTGTGGGTGTGTGGGACAAAGAGCAGTGATCCCCCTTATTGCAATCGTTCTTGAAAAGCCAACGCTTGCAGAGTGCCTGCTTGTCTGGGTCATGGACGAGAGGGCAGCCGTGGCGAGTACATAGACCTGCAGAGATTAGAGAGAATCACGAAAGCGGAGGGTTGGATGCCTGGTTTTGTCTTGGGTTTGGTACCTGTTGATGTGAATGTGGCGCAGAGCTGGTTAACTTCGGTGGGCGGCTGACTGTTCTGTCTGGAGTGAGAGGTCGAAAGAGGCGCTGAAGCGGAAGCTGATGTGCTCTCTGAGGCAGCTGGGTCACCAAATCCTTCCGGCTTGTTGAACACAACAGTCCGGTGCTTGAATCTGGTAGATCCATGTGCTGGTGGCCGTCGTTGATATGGATGGTATGAGGCAGCTCCCCGCTCCTCTCCATAAGAATAGCCTCCACGTTGTGGTCCTCCCCGGAACGAGCCTCTGAAGGCGCCGCGAGCTCGAGGAGCAAAACCAGATGTGGCGTTGTAAAACGATGCGCGAGAGGGGTGGCCATTTGGTGAATCTGCAAGTCGGTCCTGCTGTTCTTTCTTCATGCGTGCAATGTAGCCTAGGTTTGCGCCGTCAATAATATTTCCATGAAAATATCCTTTTGCACGTACTGTTCAGTTCGGCGCGCGCTCGTATTCGTTCTTCTTTTGTGTTCATGGCGTTGATTTGGTCTATAGTGTACGGAGGGGGTCCGGGAGGTGCCATGTTGTGACACTTTCTACTGTAGGAGCCTATGAATCAGTTATTTGCTGCACAAGGTTAGTACTGTGAGCTCAAGTTTTGGTTGCTGCTGCTGCGGCTGCGGCTGCGACTGCTGAGGAGTGGGCGAAAGAAGTCGACAAACGAGGTGGTGGGGCGACGGTTGGACGCGCTTACCAACAGAACCTAGTGCGATGGCCTGGACGGCCCCGGGCCGCACGTGATAATGCTACTACCTCTTGAAGTTTCACTTCCAGTTTACCTTGATCATGCTGTGTAGGGTTTGTTGTCGATGGTCACGGCTTACGGCCTCCCTTGTTCTGCTCCGAGTTCCATGGCATTACTTGCACGGAAATGGTCGAGAATGCATGAATGGTATCCAGTGACGAATGAATTGAAGATGCTAATGTCCATCTCCTCTGTGCAAGAAGACCTGCGCCGTCCCAATGCCCATAGCCATAGCTAATACGCCAAAGTAATGCAATGTTGTGTTGTTCGAATCTGCCTTTCAGTCATCCGCATCCTCGTTGCCGTTCAACTCGTTCAGCTGCTTCTTCTTGATGTGAAGATCCTGCTGCTGTCTCTCTATCGTCTTGTTCATGCGCTGCTTGAAGAGCGGATTGTTCTGCTTGTCGCGCGACTCCATGCTCTGCTGGACTGCCTTCTCTAGCTCAGCAATCTCTGCCTCCAGCAACTCCCGCCTCTGTTGCTCGGCTGCGGCGGCCTCATCCACTTCAGAATCATCATCGTCATCATCATCGTCGTCGTCATCATCATCTTCTGCTGAAGTGGCCGCGGCGGGTGTAGTTGGGGAAGAGTCAGGCTCGAGAACAATACTGCCGCTCTGTGCAAGTGCATGCATGGCTGCGTCGTGTGCAGTAACAGGCGGTCGCCCGTCGATGGCGCCACTGTTTCCGAATAGAGCCTCGATGTCTTCGCCGTCGGCTTGTATCTCGACATCGTCGTCCTCCATGAACCCAGCTTGCAACATCTCCTCCAGAGCAGCAGCGTCAACTTCCTCGACTGGTGTTTCTGCAGGCGCGTTCATCATCTCTTCATCTTCGTCGTCCTCGGAGGCGGATTCGTCTTCGGATGACTCTGCTCCCTCCTCGACTAGGTCGTACTTTGTGCTCTCCGCGTTGTCGTCGGCCTCGAGCAATGCGTTCATCTCAGCCTCGGCCCGCTCAACATCGAGGTAAGACTTTCGCGGTCGGAAGCGCCTCTTGCGCACCCAGCGCATGGGTGGGGTCAGGCCGTGGGGGTAGCGGTGCGAGTTCTCCTCAACATATGACGGTCTAGGGTACTTCTTCGCTTCTTCCTCACTCTGCACTCTACCCAGAACGAGGAGCATCTGGCAAACATCGGCAGTCTTGACCCAGTCCTTCTTGTTCCAGCTCTTCATCGACTCGATGATGTTGGGCAGCTCAACCATTGAAGCGGCGTAGTGTCGGCCTTGTATCGTGACCATAGCTCTCCTTCCTTCCTTGTCGAAGAACCTAAAGTGTACGCCTGGCCCACCCTGGGTCATGCTTTTGCCAATGGTCTTCTCCTCGATAGACTTGCGGAGGAGGTCGCAGTCGGGCCCTGGCAGCATGCGCAAGACGAATTGACTCTCGATGGCTGGGTCCTGTTCTGCCTCCTCTGCTTCACTGTCGTATCCGACACCCGGTGGGCGATATGGAGGCCGGCCGGCCCCCTTGACTTTGAGCAGAGTTGTGCCGCGCGACGCAGTGGGGGCGCCAGAAGCCGAGGGCTTGGGCTTGATGGAAAGCTTGAGGGATGTCGAGCGGTTCGGGGGAAGCTGGGGTGCTCGCCGCACGGGTACTGAGGGCTCGTCCATGTCGTCGTCGTCACTGTCGTCCAGGCTCTCCAGACTCTTCAGTGTGGGCCTTGACTTGCGCTTCGCCACAGGCGCGTCGCCGTCTTCGCCATCTTCGCGTGCCCGCTTCTTTGGGGCTGGCTTGCCTGCAGCGATCGGGTTACCCGCATCGTCAGCTTTCGCCTTCTTGATGTATTTGCGCTTCTGCTTGGGCGCCTCGCCGGGAGCCTCACTGCCTGCCGGTGGCGCCGCAGGGGTAGCGGGCTTCAGCTTGAGCTTGAAGCTGCCAGATTTCACGGGCGGCGGCGCGGGCGCTGCATCTCCCTCCGCAGGCGGTGCGGCGGGCGCGTCGGCGGGAGCTGGGTTGGAGGCCTTGAGCTTGAGCTTCATCGTGGCGGCGGCAAGGCGGGTTGGCAGCGGGGCATGGGCGACGGCGGTCCAGCGCGACTGCGCAGTGGCGGGCTATGAGGCAGCAGATGCGAGGCGGCCGTGCTGCGACGGGGGACCGCAGGACGCGGAGGTCAGGCTTGGCGCGGGCGTGAAAGTCCAAGCTTGGACGCGCTCTCGCAGCGAGCACCTGGCACCTCGCACCTCGCACCTCGCACCTCGCACCTCGCACCTCGCACTTCCCACGCACGTTGCCGACGATGCGCTGTCTGCGCGCCCGATAACTGCAGACACCGACCGGCCCTCTGCATCCACGCAACCACGGCCCTGCCGCCAGCATGTCCCAGCACGACCTGTTCCTCAACCTCCTGCGGCCGGCTGTGCTCCACATCCTGCGCGCCACGGGCTTCCACTATGGCAAGCCCTCGGCCGTCGACACCATGGTCGACCTCACGGCGCGCTACCTGACGCTGCTGGCCGAGCGCGCCGCCTACAACGCATACTCGAACCACAACGATCTGGCGCCCGACATCTCCGACGTGCGCATGGCCATGCAGGACTGCGGTCTGCTGGTGCCGACCATGACCGCCGGCGAGGAGCTGTGGAAAGAGTACCTGCGCAAGCCGCTCGACGCCTACAACGCCGAGTCTGGCGCGCGCGAGATGGAGGAGCGCCGGCGCGACGCAGAGGACACGGCAGACGTGGCCGAGTTTGTGGAATGGGTCACGGGCGAGCAGAACAAGGAGATTCGGCGGATAGCAGGCACATACAAGCCCGTCGCCACCAATCCCACAGAACAGCTGGACCAGCTGGAAATGGAGGACTACCTGAACAGTGCGCCCTCCACACCACACGCTGTCGACTCCCACTGACTCAAGCCGCAGCACTTATGAAGAAACACAGCAAGACTGGCGTCGAGTCGCGCTTCCAAGGAACCGTCCTCGGCATACCGTCTGAGATCAAGCCTGTGAAAATCGAAGGGGGCGGCCCCGACTCCATCGAGGAATGGAATCGCAGGACGCGAGAGAAGGCAATCAAAGCAGCAGAGTCCAACGCAGAGAGCCACGACACCCCGGCCATGTCGAGACCGCCATCTGAGGACGTGGTCATGGACACGCAGTAAAATACCCATCATCACAGCATAGCGCAGGCGTTAGGGCGGCTTTTCTTTTTATCACGAGGATAATCTTTGGTCTAGAGCCATCACCATGTTACGCGAATGCAAAAATCAGCCTTCCCATCTCCGCCAGCAGTATCGCTGATCAGCATGCCGCAAGCGCGTTTGCACCAGACCAGAAACGCGCCGTGGGGTGCGAGGAACGAATGACGCGCCCCGCCTACGTCATGCATCTCGCAGCTTTGGACAACACAACCCTTCTCAAACCCATTGACTACCTCCCCACGCATCTTCCAATCGATCACTCACATCACTTCATCACCCGTACATAGCAAATAATCCTCAACACCACCACAATGTCTGCCCTCTCACCGACCGGTCCTTCGCAACCCACCCAAGACCAAGCCTACCAGACACCCGGCAACCCAGCCTCCGCAAATCCCAGCGAGCGAGCCGCACAAGGCTTCAACGCCGCCGACAACAGCGCCTCTGTCGACCAGCGGATCCCGCAGAAGCAAGCTTCAGACGCGGCCGGCGATCGCAACGCCAAGTTCGAAGAGGGTGCCGGCGTGCACGGCGCGCCGGCGGGTGAGGAGCGCAAGGGACTGACTCACGAGGACGTCGGCCGCCACAAGGAGCTCGATGGACAGCAGATGGCTGCACCAGGCGAGGGGAGGGTGGCCGAAGCTGTGAGGCAGGGTGGAAAGGGGATGGGCGGTGGAGGCAGCGAGCCCAGCTTCACAAGCGATTTGGACAGGTACGTCTTGTATAAGAGTAGAGCTTTGACAGGTGCTGACAGCTGGCAGGAAAAAGGCTGAACAGGCAGAGGCCAGGGAGGCTATCAAGCAAGAGAGGTCGGGTAATGTGCAAGCTGGTGGTGCTGCTGGCCAGTCTGGCGGCCCCGCGAATCCTGTGGGCCAGAACAACTACCCCAATGGTGGGCCGCTGAACCAGTAGATGAATTGGTTGCAGGACGGCAGCAACGTTCTGAATCCGGGTACCCTTCGACGAGCTCTCTAAGAGCTCTAGCAAAATAAACATGACAGTCACACATACAACATTCGAACTGCTGCCATGTGACACCTCGATCACGCTGACGGTGGGTACCACCGAGTATTTCATCTCCAGTTGAGTACTATTTCATCTCCAGTTGAGTACTATTTCATCTCCAGTTGAGTACTATTTCATCTCCAGTTGATTACTATTTCATCTCCAGTTGAGTAAAACTATAAGTAACGTTGCCATGCACTATGCTACCTGCGAGCTATGAAACGTTATACAACGGTCAAAGAAGGAAACTGACCATGACGCATTGCACCCCATCTCCCGATGCGGACCTACCACAACCAAACGGTTGGTGGTCTCAGTCATCAAACGCCGTAACCAAGTAAGCCAAACCCAGAGAAATCGTTATGTACATGATAAGAAGGAGGGGTGAAGAAGGTGTGAGGGGTACGACATGGTCCCTCAGGCGGCTACGGAAATATCCCGACGAATACACCCTAAAGAGTGTGCTCGACAGAGGTTCTCCCTGAACCATCTAAGGGTTCATGCTGTACGCATCGAACTGAAACCCATCGACCGGTGCGTACGCAAACTGGTCGTCGTACATGACCGGGTCGACAGGTTGAATGCCGGCGCTGAGCCCAAAGTCCAACGGGATGGCGGGCAGCTGCTGCTGGCCTGCAGGGTACGGCTTCGAGACGTCGACCATGTCGAAGGTCGTCTCGTAACCCACAACCCCCGCCTCCGGGGCGTCGTACCTCGCCTCCTCGGTCTCGGGCGCGCTGTCAGATGCGCTCTCCGGCGACCCGGCAGACACATTGGGAACCTCCAACTCCTGGATCCAATGCGCCTTCAACCAGTCCATGGCCGGGTGGTCGCCTCCACCGATGCCGCCACGCTTCTCGTCGTTCTTGCCCTTGCGGCCGCGCTTGCGGGGGTGGAAGTGTGCGCGACGCAGATGTGCGGCAGCGTTGTAGTACGCGCCGTACACCTTTTGGTTGCGGCAGTGCTTGCACTTGTCAAGGAAGTTTTTGTTGAAACTAGGTGCAACACAGATGTACCCCTTGCGCACAGCAGCGTGCGCGCGCGCAGTGTGGCGATCCAGTTCGTGCGTGCCGCGGAACCCGTCAGGTCGCTCGTTGCACTGCTGACACATGATTTTGGGATGTTGGGGGCGCACATACGGCGTTTTGCTTATGACGCCCACGGTCTTTGACGAGCCGTCGGAGGACTGTATCCGCGTCATCTGTGCATTGGATGGCTTGGACACAACCTCAGCGTCAGGCAAGCTTGCTTTGGGGGCAAGCGGGCGTGACGCAGCGGCGGCATTGATTTCGCGCTCGCGCCGCGATTGACGAGAGCAATTTGAGCGTGCTGACACAACGCTGGCGTTGCTCTCTGAGCTGTGGGATGTCGACCTCCGCATATCCTCCGCCAGGTACGACGCGTCTTGGTGTTGTCCGGAAGAAGCAAGTGCGTTCACACTTGCGGTAGGGACAGGCACAGAAACAGAACAAGGAAACGCAGGAAACACGACAGTTTCACTGGCTGTGTGGCCAGTGAAGGCAATGAAATTAGAATCGAGTTTCGATCCATCAAAACAAGAAGAAAAGGAAAGTGCGCTATCCTCGGGAAGGATAGGCATGGAGAACAAATCAGACTGAACGCGCAGAGAAGACTCATCAAGGAAAGAGGTGTTCAGACTGCTCTGACGACTCATCGAGTTACTAGATTGAGTAACAGGAGTCATCAGCGCAGTTTGAGGTGTGCTGGGTGATGTAGAGCAATCTGACGATTGGCCCCATTGGGGGGTTAGTTGCACGTGCATATTCTGAAAAGGGACAGAAGGCGATGAAGCCTCGATGCAGCTGTGGACGTAGTCACCAGGGGTGTACTCAACCGTGGTCTCAGGAATGGCCTGAAGACTAGCCGGGGTCCGCATCGTCGGATTCGAGTAGAGTGCATAGTCGCTCGTTGGCTCGTTGCATGTCACGGGCCAGATACCGTAGTCACTCGCTGAGCGTTGAAGGTCGATGCTGTCTGGGACGTTGTCTAATCTGGGTCGGGAAGCCGGAGCGGATTGGGTGCGATCCATCTGCTGCAGGTTAGAATGTGGGGAGAGCGATCACCAAAGATGATGTCCATACAGGAAGTTGTGTCAAGTTCGACATGCTGTTGGGCATCGTCCTTGGGATCTGCTGGGCCATCGAGGGCTGTGCGGGCATGTCGAAGGCATTGTTTGGGTACAGGGAGGCCGTTGACCAAGCTTCCTGGCGCTGCTCCTCAGTGAGGTGGGCGTTGCTGTTCCAGAATTCCAGACGAGCCTGCTCGAGTATCGTGAAGGCACTATTACTACTATTCATAAAGATCTCGGCCATGTTAAGGTGATGTTTGACGGCAGACGTGGTGGTCTTGTAGTGGGCAAACTGCGCGACGTTAACGATCTGCAAACGCTGAGGTGCGTCTGTGTATGCAGTGGATCTTACAATAGAACAGGTGGTCGTTGCAAATCGGTAGATATAGAGGCGAATGAGGTCCTTCAGTAAGGTGAGGCGTACGATTGAGGAAGAAGCGGGCCATGATGGGGAGAGGGCGCTTTTAGCCCAGCACACGGATTGCGGCAGGTGGTTGATGCGCTGGCTCGAGCGGAGGACGTCTGACAAGTGCGGGACGCGCTGAGCGGGTCATGACAGGGCTAGAGGTCGCTCAGGAGGGCAATCCACGTCGCTGATCATCCTCTTTCGCCCAAGGTGTGATTGGATGCGAGCAGACGTGGGTGAATGTCATTCGCTGCCTCGCTTTTCTTTTCGGAAGAGTGTGCACCGACCCTGGTCGTCGTCGCCAGATCGACCCTATCGTGAGCCCACACTCGGTGAGAGGGCAACAACTTTCCTGCGTCCTCCGCCAACGGTCAGGACCTGCACCAGTAGCAGCCTATCCCTCGTCCAGCTGATTTTGCTTTTTGCGCGGCGCCCGCGCCTCTGTCGGTGTCGCAGGGCACGAAAGTCGTCATTCACCCGGGTCCTTAGATCGCACCTAGAGCGCACCATCTACAACGCTCACTTACGGCTTAACGTTGCCTATCATGTCTATGTTGAGCTATCTTCGTGCGCTACTCTATTGAACGCTTGTTGCATTACGGATCACAGACTACCTCATCAGGCCAACAGCGAATCGTATGTTGCTTGGCGCGAGAAGGGGCGAGATTTCACCGAGAGCCTCATCTCAAACACAGCTTACGAGTCTTCAATTTCCATTGAGTTTAATTCGATTTCTCCAAACATAGACTTTTCCCTGCCAGCATGTCACGAGCCTTCAGTTTGCTGTTCACCCTTCGGAGCCCTTCAAGCCGGGTAGTGCCGGCGAGAGCAGTCTCCTTAATCTGATTAGTTGGCGCTTTTGTGGAGAGTCCTGTGCCACGGAGGCGCCTGATGACGCTGACGAGAACGAGAACCTGGAGAGTGTGCTGTGCCTATCTTTCGAGCTGCCGCTGAGCTGACTCCGCGGTGTTATAGGCCCCAGTTCAACAACGTCCGATTCCGTTTCGTGTAGCGCCTCCTGCGATGTGTTCAGCCAATACCGGTCCAAGCACCCGTCTGTAGCTGTCTCGCTCAAACCCATGCCGTCAAAGAACATAGCGATCTGATCCAGAACCAAAAGATCGGACGGACGTCGCCCTATCGAGTCTACCTCGCTGGAAAATGGATTTAAAGTGGCTACAGAGTTCTTCCGCGGCATGGCTGGGTGCCTTTCGAGCCATATTGGACCAGACATGTAGATCCTTGTCTGATAGAGACTCTCCAGGCCCTCCTTACCGGCAGACGTCTCGTATGATTGTAGCTGCTGCCTTGCAAAGGGCGAGGGCGTCTTCGGCGAAACGGGCGTTGATGTCCCTCGTCTACCGTGGATTGCACTTGTCGGTCTGAACCGCCCAGGCTGAAGCAGAGACCGAGGCGCAGCGTACAGCTCTTCCGGTGTGCCAAGCATTGATTGAGGAGAATCCACGATGTCGTCAGGCTCTGTCGCCACAAAGTCCATCCTCAGCCTGGTCAGCTGTTTTTTCTCCAGTGCTTCTCGCACTCTTGGCTTGCGAGAGAAAGATGCACGAGGCTGCAAGAAATCCGTACCCCCTTGCTCTTTAAATTCCTTGCTCTCGCCTTGTTGACTTCCAGGCCAAGATCTTTCCTCCTCCATAACACTCTCGCTCATCCCGAGTATGCGTCTGGCTTTCAGGTCGCTTTCAGAAGACATTTGTCTTGAGTGCCATGCCTTCGCTGAATCTCGCTTGTCCAGTCTTGCACTCATAGCTCGCCGTGGTAACTTCGGAGCATAGTCCGATGAACTGAATGCACCGGGCGGTGCGGTATCAGCCTTTTGTCGCATACTCGGTAACTTCACAAGCGATGCGACATCGCTGACTCTCTTCAGATGTAGCCGCAATGACTGCCTCCGTGAGGGCGACACCACCTTGATAGCTGGAGTATCAGGCGGCGTGCGCGGCATCTCCGGTTGAGGCATTCGGGGCGTATCTGGGGTAAGAGCAGTCGGAGTCGGACCGTTGTTGAATTCGTCTTCGCCGCTGATATTGTCAAATGACAATGATGTAGGAAAGCTCAGGAACGTCCACAGTCCGTCAATGTCAAAGAGACTCAAATCACTGATCTCACTCGCGGGTCGCGCCGCGAAGTTTGCTGATGGTAGTTCATCTTCTGGTATGTCGTAGTAATTCTCGCCTGTGGTTGGCATCGTCGCGACCACAATATACACTCAATCGCGGTGTGCGGAGTGCAGTCCGGCAACGCTTGCGCGGCTGCCTCGGTGGTATTTGGATCATGTTTCTTTGTCCTGTCACTCTAGTGATGTTTGCAGAGCCGCACGTGGCTGAGGCTGCTTAGGGCGTTGTCATCCCCGACGCAACAAAGAAGGCTATCGAGTCTGTGGGGTGGCTCGGCGCCACCATCCTCTCGGGTAGTACCAAGTAGAGTTGAATGCCAGCCGTAGCTCTCGGGCCCTGAATTTGTACGAATACTTATTTATACCTCCGTTGAGGAGAACTTGGGCATCCCTTACATACAGACATGTTTACTGGCATTCCACACTCTAGTTCTGGCATGATATGTATATTTCAGGATAGTCAGGATATAGCTTCGTGAAATCAAACAAGAAGGATGTTTCAATACTGTATTGTGGCCGATTGAAGTGGTATCCCATATTGACCGGGAATGAGAGTAGACGCAAGCGTTGTTAGTTGTTCAACCAAGAAAGTAAAATTGGAAGTAAAACTATCCTTCTACAACCCATTTCTGAGCTCTCTGACCTATGATTGCCATGGCTCGACTCAATTTCATGCCACGCACTTCGGAAACGTGATATTTGAAGATTACTACGTTCTCAGGGAATTCAAAGTCATTCTAAACACGTGTGTACCAGAGGGTATTTTGTAAATGCGGGAGCTGTTACTACTGCCCTGAAGCTGAGCACGTTTTGATGCCTCGTCGACAGTACCAGCCGGTAAGCGCATCTCTGCTGCAACATTAGGGGTGAACTGTCACGGTGAGGGTAAATGCTCCTCCAGCTATTCGATTCCAGGCGCTACGGGCCTTCCCCCACAGAGTTTTATAGGTTGTTTTTGCCCTTTGAAGATCTCCAACGGGCGCCGGATGGAAGACAAGGCCATCTCCCCTTAATTTACTGATTGTGCTGAGCGACGTCGGTTGTATGCCTGCGGTACCGGCGTGGAACCATTCATCAATT
Organism: Stagonosporopsis vannaccii; assembly: GCA_028584115.1. Lineage (NCBI taxonomy): Eukaryota > Fungi > Ascomycota > Dothideomycetes > Pleosporales > Didymellaceae > Stagonosporopsis > Stagonosporopsis vannaccii. Next base: position 21,137 of record VWXS01000181.1, on the reverse strand, counting down.
TGGGCGAGAATCATGTGATTCTTAGAATACTCGTTCCATCGCCCGCCGATGGTGGTGAAGCCCTGCGGGTTTGCCGGGATTGGAGCCTTGAAATAGCCGTAGCTTGGCTGGTCGTTCTGCTGTAAAGACTCCCAAAGTACGTCATCGCAGCCCCCAGCAGAGAGCGCTCTGACGATGGCGCCCAAGCCGAGTGTCCCGCCGCTAAGATGTGGGTCCTTTGTGTGATTCGATGTATAGTTGTACGCGAGTTCGACAAGCGCATCGAGAACTTGCTGTTGCTCGCCCTCCGGCACGAGACCTGCATCGAATGCAAGAGCCTGGGCAGTCTGTGTAGCATTGTCGGTGGAATTATTACCCAAACTGGGGAAGCGACCAGTCGCGTTGTTGGCAAAACACCGTCGAATGCATCGCGGATCTTTGAGGCTAAGCGCGTGTAATAAATAGCATCACTTATATGTCCAGTGAGATTGGAATACGTACCGTGGCGCTGATCGTCAAGTAGCCCCAGGTTTGGCACTCATAGGCTAGGTGTAATCAGCTGTATACTATGTAATCAAGCTTCTCTCGCACGGGACAGTCTGCGAAAACTGAGATGACGTTGCTCGCAAACGAGTAGCGCGACATTTCATGGATTCAAATCACACGAGTATCCGATGACGTGAAAAGATACCAGCGACAGGTACATCCGTCTGTACCCGAGCGCCTGTAAAAAGGTCATCGCTTGGGTGGAAATCTCAAGGTAGTCCGGTGACTTCAATCCACTGCATAGCGGTATAGTTGAAGTCGGGCTTCCACGTCTCCCCTCAAGGACGCCCAGCACTCGTGCAAGTATTGAATACGTCTGTGCCACGGCTTCCAATACCTATCGACTCTCAACCTACGATACCATTGGCACTGAGAGACTCGGCAGGCAGCATTTTGATGACGATGCCAGCCGGCATCTGTAGAAGCTTGATTATGTGTATGCCAGCGGTGTTCTAACCAAGATCAAAGACCCATCTTTCATTGGAGGGATCAGAAATTGATAAGTGGTTCGGCGGCTCGGGCAACGAGTTTTGTTGCAAGATTGGGCGGAGGTGCAATGCCAGATGAAATCCATCTAGGGGTGATTTCTTGATGACCGGCATGATTCCAATCTTATTCTACCAGACGAGCGTCGAAGCCGGATCCGGAATACCACGCATCAGTGACGTGTGGGCCGAGCGCAGTGCGCCAGGATCGACCAGTGACAACGTAGCCACTATCACCATTGTTGTAATTGATATCTAGGCGGGATATGAGGCATGAGGTTACTAATCTTGAGCTGGCTTTGCCACCAAGCGTAGGGCGCATTACGACCGACAGCTTCGTTCGTAATGCAGCGGCGGACGTAGGCTGGTTCATGACCTAACTTGATCCTAAAAGCACTTACGCCAGTGCGGTGCAATCGTACGACATCGTAAGTGTGGTAGCCATTCGAAAGCTGAGATTTCGAGTAGCCCAGTGCCAGAATCTCTTCTGTAACAGCCTCTCCGTTCACAGTGGCGACATGCATTCCCACACCAGAGATATAGAGTCTTGCACTGACACTATTGCTGTTCTCGGAGATATTGCAGCGACAAGTGAGTATTGGCAGAGGTTGTGAGTATCACGGTCCGGATAGTCGATGCAGCGGGCGTCACCGCAATCTGATTGATGTAGCAGCCCCACAGACCAGACCGAGGTGTTTGACCAAGCAGAAGGTTGATTGAATGCATTCCAGATTCTTACACGCTGGAAAAGTGTATCCCGAGAGCTCAGGTCGCTGCCCAGGTACACGGATTGGCTGGGACCATGTCGCTTCCCGGTTCCCCATCGTAGTCGAGCTTCCTGTAGATCGACATCAGAAGTAGCGACTTGGACTTCATACGCAGTCTATACATATCGCGTGCAAGTACGATAGATGCGCAGTGGCAATTTTTATCGGAGATTGTTGACCCGAAGTAGAAACGGTGTCTATGAACATGTCACTATTCTCCTGGTGGTTGCTTCTTATGGGAGGTCATAGAGTGGCACATGAGCCATACCTTTGTTATTGGATAAGGCAATCTAGCATCATCTTCAAGGCAACTTGAACGGAGATCTAGATCTATACGCCGCGTTTGGTATGGCAGGGGTCTCGTATTCAATAATCTACGTAGAGCACACCAATTATATGATAAGAGAACGCCGCGGCACACGCACGCTTGATCAAATTGTGCGCCACGTATAGGGAATACACTATTTCCTATACAAGGAACCCGTTCCAAGGGCGTTATGAAACCTATTCTTTCAGCTTCCCCTTGCTATTGGCTGCAATTGGCTGCAATCGTCAGACGTCGAAGGGTGAGAACCCCCTGTCGCTTCAGGAAAAGAAAGATCCATTTCGTTAGCCCGTTGAGTGTACAAGGTATGAAGGATGAGAGACGAAGGCGAAGGGTAAGGATCCACGTTTCATTCACGCAAGATCAAGCCACAGGCACTCGTGTCTGACTTCTGGTTGGCCTGGCACGCAAGAGTGCACAAGATGACAAAGAGACATGTTGATAGTATGCATTTCAAAAGGCTAGAAGCCGCAACGAGTGTGGATGGCTGATAGTAGTTGTATGCCGGACGAGATTGTTTGGACAGTTTTCACCCGATTCTGCGTCTGGCAAAGCCTGAATAGCGCATCAACATTTGCGGTAAGTGCACTCGTCTGCTGCCACTGGGCAAAACAGGTTCATACTCACTACTCCTTCATTTTCCTCTTCCGCCAAACACGCCCCAGCCGCCAAGCACCTCCCGCTCGCCCCAGAATGCCCACTCGTCAGCGCCAACCTTGCTCAACGCCTCCCTCCTACGCCATTCTCCAAGCTCGCCCCATCGCATCAGCAAATTGCCATCTACCATGCCACGACCCATACCACCTGCATCCCACCCACCTTCCTCCACATCGCTGATCCGAAAAGCCTTGGGATTCAGACCACAAGCTGAATCCAGCGCGTTGGCCAGGAAGGCGCTGAGCCCGGACAGACGACGATAGCTCGACTCTGAAAGGGGTGTGATGAGCGCTATTGTGCCTGACTGCGTGGTGTGAAGAACCTGATGCAGCGGCTGCAACGAAGCGGAGGATTCCATATCCACATCCTCGTCGTAGCCGTTTGTCATGCCGCCAAACTCGGAAGTTGTAGGCATCTTGAGTGAGCTCTCGAGCAGGGTGAGGGTAGTCGGGAAATGGCCGGTGTGAAACGTCGATTTGTGAAGGAGGCGAGATCCACCTGCAGATTTAGGATCTAGAATTGCAGTCAATAAATGAGGTCACAAAGCCCAATGGGTGAACCATACTTTCTGGATCATATTGTAGGACTTGTAGATTCATGTCTGCGTCTGCAACAATGAAATGGAGTTGTTCGTCGAAGGGTAAGAACTCGGTGGTGATGCATTCAAGCTGGTGCTTGCTACGGCCAAAGAGCATCATCTTGTACGGTTCTTCCTGCCAAAAGTATCAGTAGAGATATCATGAAAAAAACCCCGTGAGCAACTTACAGTATAGCCTGTAAACCACACGCCCTTGAACGCATCGCTCATCAATAGCATGCCTGTATTTGGTAGATTCTTGAGTGCGGTGACATAGCATTGCATGTCCATAAATGCAACGGGAAGCAGAGTGCCATCTTCTTTCAGACCTCTGACCATACATTTTTGACCTTGCGCCATAAGCAAGAAGCCTTCAGTGCCAAGTGCGGATACGGCGGACACGGCGCCCTTAACCTCTTCTTTGACGATGAGCTTTAAACGTTTGTTCGTTTCTGGACGCTCAGGGTCCGGGACGACGTTGATTACCTCAAAGATTCGAATGTGGCCTTTCGTTGCAAGATCTTCGCCATGAACGACGGACGTCCCAACTGCAATAAGGTCTTTACGTTGACGGGTGTTTTCAGAGACCTCGAGGTCAAGGGTCTCGATACACAACACAACTTCCTGCGGATCAAGCACGTGGGTGTCAATTTCGGTCCAGGTCTTTTCATCGATCACCTTCAGAATGCCACGCTCTACGCGTGGTTTAAAAGTGGTATCTTCTTTGGGCAGTGGTTCATGGTAGGTGTCTTCGTGGTTCAATGCAAATTCCTCATACTGGCCGGTGCCCGCAATGTATATGCCCTTTGGGTGGTAGGTAAAGGTTTGAACCTCGGAGCCGAACGGAAGTTGCCGCGTAGCCCAGCCAGTGTGTCCAAAATGCGTCTGTGTGGGCAGTTGCGAGATGCGAAGGGTATCAGTGGTATCAAGATATGCAAAGCCCCGCTGGCAGGACGAAGTATGGAAGCGAGTAAGACCTTTCACTGCCTTGCCACTGACACCGATGACGCGAGGTGCACTAGAAGACTCCTTGAAAATAAAAGCTGGTGACGCTCCACGTTGGAAAACGGTGCTGTAGCCGCAGATGTTGTCTAATGCGAGAAGTGTGCTTTCGATATTTACTTCGTCTGGAGCTTCGTCGACCTCGTCTTCCGGAAACTTTGGTACATGTTGCTGGGATAATTTCACCCATCTAAGATTCTTAGTCCAGAGGTCGGTTGAAGATCTTGTTGGCGCATGGAAAGCTCTGTATATGACAAGGTCGTCATTAGATGTTCGAATCTGGAGATTTCAGTGAAGTTCAACGATAGTTGTCCGCAAGGCTTACAATGAGATGCGGTGATCTTGTTGTTGCATCGCCGAGGTCAGCCGCGAGGATCTCAGTGACTGTAGCTTTGGCGGCACTGCGCCGAGGCACATAGTCCATTGTCAATACGGGAGGTAAGAAACCTAGTCCCTCTGCGACATAACTCGGCTTGTCCAACTGTGACATGGCGAACACATGAAGCCCTGCCTCAGGGGTTAACAAGAAGGCAAAGACTTCTGTAAAAGTGGACGATCTGAAGAGTGACGCTGAGAGCCATTTAGTTGAAGACAGTCCACTAGCTTCAACATCTTCTAATTCGCCATCACCGCTGGCCTTGAAAATTTTTACGCTGGAATCTTCGCGTAATATCAGCAGGAATGGGTCGGCAAAGCTTGCGTTAATGACACGCAGTTCGTTGCCAGACTCCTCATCTTCCATGGGAAGGATTTGGTCCATGTTGAGTTCTAGCCCTCAGTCAACATCTGCTTCATACCCTCAACCTCGATAAATTTACTCACCAGAGTCGTATGTTCGAACTTCGGTGCGCATAACTTGCACCACTTTAGTGCCGCGTGCAAGCACGCCAACGCTCAGCGTTGATCCCTCTTCACGTTCAAAATCACCCTTGTCGGTTGCCGTGAGCTCACTACCGTTTACTTCATAGACGGTGGTGACTTCGTTGCCATCTTCTCCAGCTCGACAAACCACCAAGTATTGGTCATAGTCGACGTCAGAGGACATGTTGGCTTCAGTGTCTTCACCGAATGCAGCAGAGACGCCCTGAGGTGCTGCCTTCTTTGCATGCACAGCCCACAAGCCTTTGGCCGCCTCTAACTCAGTCTGTGCCAGCTGCACGGGATGCAATTCTCGGTTGAGAATCGTGATAGCGCCAGCAGCACCTCGACCAGTCGCAGCGACAATGTCACCCTTGTTTGAGGAATCCGCATGCTTGTCTAAATGGAAAACAACTTGGTTGATGGGCGCTATGCTTGGGAGAACGTCATGGATCCTGAACGTGTACGACCCAGGTGCCGACGGTTCCGCAGCAGCGGAGGTGATTTTCTTGACCGCTGGCGCAGTGTCGTTGTAGAGGTCATCGTCCAGATCGTCAACGTCGTCCTCCATGTCAGACATGTCATCGTCTTGCTCTAGGCCGGCATCTGACTGCTTTCGTCGCAGCTGGTTCGCAGAACCTGCCCAACCTAGCAACGACGACTCGCCATCCTCACTGCCAATGAACACACGTCCGCGGCCCAAGCTGGTGGTGCACGAGGCGCCCGTTTTGAGGATGTGGCCGCCGTGCTCCGAGTCGACGGGTTGTACAGTCATTCCAGATACTGTGCGCCCGTCGAGGGTAAATGTCAAGACAAGCAACCTCCCATTTTGAAGCACAATGAGGACATCACCATTTTCCTGGGACAACAGCTCAACTGTGCAGCCCTCGAGCCGCAGTGCCAGTTCGGACTGATCGCTGAGTGGAAAGGACGAACACAGCCGCGCGAACTCATTGACAGCAACGCCATTTGTCTTGCCAGCCTGATCGACATGTATGACCTCGTTGGCCCCTACCAACAGAGCGCCACCAATGGGGTGTGGCAGAGGTACTACGCGGGTGACATCGTAGGGCAACCCTGTGACGGAGAGTAGTGTGGTGGAAGCTTTGTGTTCGAGATCGAGGGTGAAGACGGTGTAGGTGAGGATGTCCTTGCGGTAGGCGAGCAGCGACGGGGCCGTGTCCTGCGAGGCGGCAAGAACGCCAAAGGTCGGTTCGCGGTACTCGTGCAAGAAGGCGAGGTGGACGGGATGGGTGAGGGTGGGGTCGAGGTTCGTCAGCGGCAGCACGAAAGAGCTTGAGTAGGGGGTTGGGTGGTCGGCGTGCGCGTCGGCGGCGCCTGTGTGCCTGCGGTCGTCGTCCGAGTCGTAGTCGTCTTCGGCCAGATCGCGCTGGCGGAAGGGCAGGATGGCGAGGTTGTGGGCGCCGAACTTGAGGGCGGCGCATCTGTTGCTGGGGTCGGCGGTGAGGAAGTTGTGCGTGTCTTTCAGCTCAGCACTCCATGGGGCAAGGCCAGGCAAGTCGGGGTTCTCATAGTAGTGTATTGATATTGTATGGAGGTTGTAGCTCTCCGGGTCCCACTCTACCAAGCTCAGCTTCGCGTCCCTGAACGCCACCAGCAGCGCCTCCGCCTTCGACTTTGTGTTGAGCGCCTTGATGCGCGCGAGCGAGATGACGGTGCCGGCGAGGGGGAACTCGCCCAGCAGCACCAGCTTGGACGTGTTCTCGGTGCGCTGCACCTGGACGTCGGCGGCCTCGGTGTCGAGGTTGGCAGCCGCGTTCTCGGCGCCGTCCTCGCCGGGCTTGACTTCGGTGACGGTGGAGCGCAGCTCGAAGACCTGCAGCAGTGAGTTCTTTGCGACCACGAGGTTGGTCGCGCGCGACGACACAAAGGGCAGCGCGACGGCGTGGCTGACGGCCGTCGGCGGCGCCAGCTCGGTGTAGCATTGCATTGCCGTGGAGCGGGCGGTGCAGCGGCCTGCGTCGCTGCGCTGCTGCTCTGCTGCTCTGCTGCTGCTGCTGGACTGCAGCGTTCGCGTTGCCAGGAAGACGGCGGTCGAGATGGCGCGGGTGCTGCCGGGCGATGGGTGTCGCCGTTGTGTCGCGTCGGACGCCTGCAGCCAATTACTGCGCTGGCGCCGTGTCGGCCTGGCTGGAGTGCGTGCATCTGTGATCGGCGGCGCAGATCCGCGCTACCGCCGACCAACGTCATCCTGCGTGCCGGCCAGCTCCCCCAGAGTCCAAGGCCGCAGCACAAACACGCCGCCCGCCCATCGCCCCTCGCACCTCGACTTCGCCGTCTGAAAGGACACGGTAGGTGGCCATCCCACGCCCGAGCTGACTGCAATTGACACGGAGCCTCCCAGCACCATGGCGCTCATCCAAACCAGCCTCATCTGGGTCGCCTATGCCGTCGCCATTGGCATCCTGCTAGCCATCGCCTCCGTCTTTGTCTTCGTCTACCAGACGCCCCGTGAGCGCGCCGCCTCGGTCACCATCGTGTGCATCTTCACCACGCTCGCGCTGCTTGCGACTGTCTTGCTGATACCCGTCGACGTCGCCCTCGTCTCGTCGACCGGCCGCTCCAGCCTCGGGCGCAAGAAGGACTGGGCCACCCCTGAAAAGGTCCACGCCATCACCCACACCCTGCAAATCGTCTACTACCTACTGTACTCGCTCGACGCTGTTCTCTGTTTGTTGGTGGTTCCCTTTACCTACTTCTACAATGAGGAGTATGACGAGGACGCCGCTGAGTACGGCGAGCAGACGGTCGGTCAGAGGATCTTGGGCGCCTTGAAGTACACCATTGCCTTCCTCCTTTTCGTCGTCATCATTTTCCTTGTTGGCTTCTTCGTGCCCTTCGCCAAGCAGGCAAAGCACGACAAGGACCTGGATCTCGACTTCTTCAAGCACCTGTTGGCCGAAAACCGTGAGTAGCACAGCTCCCCTTTATAGTCCAATAATAACACCACCAGATGGCGAGCGCGCCCTTTCATTCGCCCTCGGGCTTCTCATGACCATTGGAACCGTCCTTTTCGTCCTCTATACTGGCGCTGGCATGGCTCTTCTGCCCGTCGCGATGATCAAGTCCGCACCTTCCATCTCCGCACCTACACTTGCAGCGAACACCGCCTCGCAACTTGAAGCCAACCGTGAGCGCCAGAGACAGCTCGAAGGACGCGCTGAAGGCCGTCAGAACGGGCTAGATGCTAGGGACAGGCGCGAGCTGGAAGCCCTGAACCGCGAGGAGCGCACTCTTATTCGACGTGAGCGTCTTGCTGCCGAGTCCAGTGGAGAAGACCGCCATTGGATCGTCAAGACCTGGATCAAGATTGAGGCTGTATTTCGCCCTCTCAAGCTCCTTGGCGGATTGATCCTCATGTTGTTCGCCCTCGTCATCTTCGCCAGCATGCTCATCACCGGTATCGACAAAGCGAAGAACTCCATCTGCGGTTCACACTGTGGTTACATCCTTGGCCATATTAACATCTTCCAGCCACTGAACTGGATTCTCGTCAAGGCCTCAAAAGTCTTCCCCATCGACTACGTCCTGTTTCTGCTACTAACCCTGTTCCTGTTTTCCGCCTCCGTTGTTGGCATTGCCACAGCAGGGATACGCTTCCTTTGGCTCACCCTATTCAAGATCCGCAAAGGCCACACTTCCCCTCAAGCGCTTCTCATGGCTACTGTACTGCTTACTCTTATCGTCCTGGCCATCAACTACTCCGTCGCTATGGTAGTTGCGCCTCAGTACGCCACATTTGGTCCCCAAACCTACTGTGATCTGCCAGTGAACCACCCTGGCGACCAACCCGACTGCGCTGAGCACAAAGAGGCTATCAAGGCATGCTCCGAGCTCGCAGACAACCCTGTCGCTCAAGACGTCTGCACACCCTCCGTGCTCAGCACCTTCATCAATCGCGTCACTATTAACTTTCCCTTCTTTGGTATAGTGTTGTTTTGGGCACAATTTGCTTTCCTGGGCGTCTACCTTATTGTGTTCCTCACGACCCTGTTCAAGGTACCCAAATTAGATCAGGAGCAGATTGATCGTGATTTGGAAGAGGAAGAGGAAGAGGGATTGCTTGCTAGCACAGGCCGTAGGTTCGGAGCGACATGGCAGGACATCACCGGCAGGTCAAAGAACAACTACGGCGCTACCGAGTCCCGGAATGGAGGGCGCAGCGGTGAGGGCGAGGGCTCATTGTGATGAAGTCGATGAGCATTTTTGCTAAGGCTGCTACTCACGGGCAGGTTAAGCCGTCTTTGGTGTTGTCTGTATATCTATGTTTGTGTTTGGGTTTCTTGTTTGTTACGAATGTTCGCTCATGATACCTCATATTTTTGTCCTTGACTTTGCTACAACTAATTAATATGCTCACGGTTGATGTTGCATTCGCATGACGGCTGCTTGCCACATCAATTCTCCGAGAAGCTGTAAATCAACAAATTTGAGCCTGTTCCATCACTTAAAGCTTCTGAGTCGGACAACTTGGCTTTGGATGCCTTTTGCGGCTCCGAAAGATGGGTTGATGATCGTTCTCGCAGAAAGATCTATTTGAGCGGCTCTTCCTATACCTTACCTTGAGTTGCCCTTGGCAGATGGCTCGCCGATGCGTTGATAAGAGCTGGAAATTACACGTGACCTCAATCAGTGGCGCACTACCACACTCACCTGCTAACCATAAGTGAAGAATGCCTGCCACGCCGCCTCCGTTATATGAACTGGACTTCTCGGATTCTCGTCGCACTGCAGCGTTGCGGCACAACCGAACGTGCCAACGGTGGCGAATCTGCCATGTTCTCTTGTCAGGCTGTGCACCATGATGGGGGCTGCTTCAACGCGATCATCCTTTAGGCAGGCGCAGAAGTGGCTCGGTTGGCAACGGCTGCGTAGGTGTCGTCGTGCAAGCAAGAAAACCGGTGTTGGCTCCCCCGCAAAACGAGCCTTGGCACGAATAGCCCTCCGCCCGTCTAATTGTCACAAACCGTGCTGACCTCTACCCACAACCAGTGCTCTGCCAAATCATCGAGTGCTTCATCTCCGGCCATCCAATTCCGCGCACCCGGTACCTGTCGTTCGTTCGCATGCGAATTATCGAAGAAATCTTGGTCCTGCGGCCAGTGCTTGCTCCCGCGCTCGAGCAATCTAATTGCGGTCCTCTGAAGAGCATCGTCCCGCAAAACGGTATGGGCCAAGAGCGCCGAGTGATAGCGTCAAATGGCGCGAGCTGTTATCACGAGAGTGTTGCTGTGGCGAGTGCATAGCATCCGGAAGCTAGAAATTTCACCTGCCTGAAGGACATAGTCCAATGGTGATCGACCTTCTTCAAGTGGTGTAGCACGCCAAGCAGGTGTCTCGGCGGCATTCATTCGCGAATGATGGTCGACTTCCAAGACTGTAGCAAGCAGATGAGTTGCTGAACCAGACGCAGTGCAATGAGCGTTGATGCAAGAAGCGAGACGACGTCGTATAAATACTGACGTGCGGCGTCGTGAGACAATCTGCTCATTCTTGCTCAAACAGACTCCACTGCATCTGCCGCCAAGATGAAGTTCTCTCTGGCTTCCCTTGCATTGCCCGTTGCGGTTAACGCCGCCGCATTCTCTGCTCAGGAGTATGCATCGGGTGCTGTACACGCTCACTTGATGAAGCTCAAAACTGTACGTAAGCCTCAATGCGCTCAAGTCAACAACTACTAAATCTGCGAAGGACCAATGGGCACATGACGAGGAGTTACGTGTTGCCTCCAACGACACCCAGCTCTGGCCGTCGTGGAAGAACTACGCAGCCGTCAAGTTTGGCAAGAAAGAGAAAGTTGAGTGCAAGAAGGGTCTGGCCATTGTTGAGCAGGGCAATGCCAACCAAACCTTCCGTTGCAACAACATCGACCTTTATGACTTCGCCAACCACGCTGACATTGGTGGCCCCGAGGGTCGTGGATCCTCTTCCTGGGGTTGGACTGCCAAGAACGGACGCGAGTTCGGTATCATTGGCCAGTTCAGCGGCGCTGCCTTCATTGAGGTCACCAAGAAGGGCAAGATCGAGTACCTTGGACGCCTCCCTGCCCAGGATCCTATCGGTTCCCGATGGCGTGAGATTCGAGTCTTGAACGACTACGTGATCATTGGATCCGAGGCTGTTGGCCACAACGTCCAGATCTTCGACCTCAACAAGTTGTTGACTCTTGACCCAAAGAACCCCAAGGTCTTTGACACCCAAAAGGACCTTACTGGTTTGTTCAGCGACACTCTCCCCATCGGTCGCACTCACAATGTTGTCATTGACTGGGACAATGAATACGCCATTGCTGTCGGCGCTCAGCCCCGCAACCAGACCTGCGGCGCTGGTCTGCAGTACATTGACCTGAAGGACCCCAGTAAGCCTTCCACTCCCGGTTGCGCTAGTCAGGATGGCTACGTACACGACGCCCAGTGCGTCACCTACAACGGCCCTGACCGCAGGTACCGTGGCCGCAACATCTGCATTGGCTATAACGAAGACACCGTCACCATCTACGACTCTACTTCCAAGGATGGCAAGCCAGCCTCCGAGGTTCTCTCTAAGCTCACCTACCCCGGCGCATCCTACGTCCACCAGGGCTGGTGGACCGAGCGCAACTGGCACCAGTACATCCTGTTCAATGATGAGTTGGACGAGCAGAACAAGGCCGGCCCTGCCGCGTCTGGCCGCCCTGTCACTCACATTGCCGATCTGTCTGACCTCAAGAACCCCAAGTACACTGGCAACTTCTTCGCCACCGACAAGAAGGGCATTGATCACAATCTGTACATTGTTGATGGCCTTGCCTACCAGTCCAACTACGGCAACGGTATCTGGGTCCACGATGTCCGTTCCATCAAGAAGGACCCCACTGGCAAGGGCGTCAAGGTTGAGGCTTTCTTTGACATCTACCCCGAGGATGACGCCGGTGAGGGCACTGTTGCTTTTGTCGGTACTTGGAGCCACTTCTTGTTCCCATCTGGTTACATTCTTGTCAACACCATTGAGCGCGGTGTCTTCATTGTCAAGATCGACAAGGGCCGTGGCGGCGGCAAGGGCCCTGGCTTCGGTGGCAAGAGCAAGGGCGGTAAGAGGAGCGAGATGTACTAGATGGACACGAAGGCGAGCTAAAGCCTTCCAACGTACAACGTACGTAAAAAATGAACAATAATTCATTGCCTGGACCTCTCATGACGTGCGCCATCCTACTTTTCCTTTTTGTTGTAAGGAACATAACCGTTCTGCCAAGAACATTACCCCTAACTGCAGATCTGCTCGACCATCCGCTTTGAGCAAGCGCATAGTCTTAAAGCAAAGTAGATTGTGTTTCTATCGCTACGTACTCGACTTACAGAATCTGGCCGCTGGAACAGGTCTCTCAGTACACGTACATCGTTAGGGCCTTTGTGCATTGTTGTTCTCAACGCTTGTGTTCGTGGCGAAACATTGCGGAAGTATCAGGACGACCACGTGGGATTTATACACGCCATTTGGGGCTAGTGTGGGCCCTATGGCAGCCTCCGTGCCGCCGCATCAAGTAGTCTCCAGGAAAATGACCCTTGCTTAGCGTGAAGGACTCTGCTTCACCATAGGTACATTTATACGCTCAGCTGGTAATCTGCAATGCAAAAATCTGCCGGACCTCAGCGTCCAAAATCCCCGGGCTTTTTAATTCTTGAGGTTGAATTCATCATTACCTGCCACGAGGTCCCTGATATTCGCAATAATGTGGAAATGAGCAAAATGGAACTTTTTTAGCACGATGGTGACTTACGACTGCATGGTTTTGGCTTGCACATTAAGAAAATCAAAGCGTCAGGCCCTGTGAACATGATTTCAGCCAGTATCAACGATAGTGCGCAGGATGACTTGATGTTCTCAATTATAAGCATTTTGATAGAACTACAATGTGATGGGGTCTTCCATCCAGCTGTGAACTTTGACCTTGCAATCATAGGAAGGACCAATAGAGAGGTTGCTGTGGTAATCTTTTGGGGTGGACGCTGAACTGAGTTTTGGCAACCAAAAACTCCATATCTCTGGTAATTGATGATTAAACTGCATTTTCGGCACTTGGAAGGGACATCCCGGAATAATAATTTGTTTCTCTGAATCTTGCAAAGCAGGATGGGAAGTTTCAATCTCGCCTATCGGACACTGGCACTTCCCCTGCAAAGCAAACGTGTAAGCTGCGGTGGAAGGGCCATGTCCTGTAGATCGTGAAAAGTCTTACAGGTTGTGAAGAGCAACAGATTTATGCTATTTGGGTCGTCTATTCTTCCCTCCCGCGAATGTAATAACCAATTCTACGGGGGCCAGACTCCGTGGTATCAGTGACTCGCCGATGCTGAGGTAGGCTGTAAAGTACAAGTTTCTCCTCCATGTTAAATCTTAATTTTCGTATACAGAGCTGCCTTTGGTTGATACACGCATCGCATGCGAATCCCGGATTCCCCGAGGACGCCGTATACTTCGGCTGGAACTTGAACAACTGGGAGGCAACACACCTTGCCTCAAAGGGGGATGTTTTGCCATCTTTCGATGGAAGATCCGCCCAAGCCTTCAACCAGTCTGGATTTCTCCCGTAGCCATGAATTCGTTTCTTGACTGCCTTCCGGAAATCCGTCTCTCTAGCCAAACCCCATGAACGAACTGTAGCCCTTTTGCGATCTCGGCTAATCTGACAATAGCCCATCCTAGACTCTAAAATCCATTCTCGTGCATAGGCGGCCCCTGGCTGAGGGCTTCTGTGGCTTCTCAAATGAAGTCGTTTGGCCCTCGCAGTTGTGGCCGCTGTAGCTGCTGCATTTGGGCGGTTCGACGCGGCGGTGGCTGCTGGTGCAGCAGCAGCAGCAGGGATGACGACAGCTACATTCTGGCTCTGACTCGTTTCCCGAGAGGGACGAACGACTAGGGCATTTCGGGTTAGTCAAATCGCTTCTGGGTTGAGGTGCAAGGATTAGTACCTTCTTCATCAAGCTGCGGCAAACTCTGCACAGGCGTTGGTGAGAACAGAGCAGGCGTTTTACCGGGTCGTGAGGATCGGGAGGCTGAAGTCTCGGAATGGGGTGTTGCGATGGGCGACGGTCCGGTCGATGCACGGCTGGGGCCAGGAGAGACAGGATTAAACGCTGCGAGTCCTGAATAGAGGCCTGCATCTTTAGTTGGACCTCCAGCCGAGCGAGTGCGGGAGCTAGTGACTTCCAAGGCTCGAGGCGAGCACGTGAAGGGGCTTGGAAGACCTCCAAGGGTTCTTGAAGAGAAGTTCAACAGTTCTTGCGCAAGCTCGAACTTGTCATGCTCAACTGCCATAAGAGCTGCTTTTTTGAGAGTAGGATCCATCACGTTTGATCGAACAAAAACAAATAGACGCCAACGCGGCTGGGTGCTTGACGACAGGAAAACATGCAGTCGAGCCTGGGGACATATACTGTACGTCCCCAGCCACCATGCTTTACAACTGTTCCAGTCCGTCAGGTAACAATCCTTCGTACAAGCGGTGACCAGCCACCTAGGAGATGAACCCCTTCCAGGCCTGCTAATAGGGATGCATGCCGTCGCAAAGGTCTCCTTCATCAGCTAGTAGATACCGAGATCAGGTCAAGCCGAGGCTCGTGCTGAATCCCGCACAGATTGCCGCACAGATGGCCAAGCTGTCTGAAACTGAAGATCACCAATGTTGTGCCGAAATATGGGAACCGTTGTTTTGCAGATGTATATACGCACAAGTCAAATCGAGTTCATGCTGGACCGGTTTGGATTGTCGGAATCTTGGTCCAGATTGGAAGTATTTGCTCCACGACCTGTGCGGAATTTATAGTCCCGAGCCTTGCACCTCTGGTCATACAATTAGGAGCTGCCTTATCAAGACTAGAAACCATATCCACTATCCGGACCGGTATTCACCAGGAATCGGACCGGTAACGAGATATTGATGTGATAGTCTCTGTCGCGAACGAACCTGCTTAACCAAAGGAGCTTATTTTCTGCGGATGTGGTAAGCCCGTTCGGAGCAGGTGCACGTGCTGCCCGATCAGCCAGTACGGAAGTACGACTTCCACGCTTTCTTGGAGCGGGAACAAGTATCCTCCGGTGCTTCATTCATATAGTCTTTTCATCTGATTCTGGTAGGGTTCAGTCATCCAAATCTGTCAATCACATAAAAAAGAAGTCGCCTACTCCACAGCTTCTCCATACAATAAAATTTAAAAGCAAACGTTATGAGCAAGAAGGCATCATCTCGCATTAAGATGAAAAGTACAAGCAACTAATGTAAGTTAAATGAACAAGCTAAAAAAGGCTTAAAGCGCTGAGGCAGCTCAAAAGAGCCCGCTGTCAGCCGAACATCAGCGAGCGTTCGTTGAGAACATGGGTCAGCACCAGTGGAGCTGCGTTCACCGCCTCCGATCCAACAAAGAATAAGCAGCCAATGCGCTCAGATCTCCCAAGTGATCGACTTGTGCGGCTGGCGTGCCCGTTTTCTCTACAGGCCATCGTCTCAAAAGGAGGTCCTCGAGCTTCCTCAGAGGTTATGCGCCCGTCGCATTGACCATATGTTAAGAAAATTTACACGACGTCGGAGGGCTAGAATGAGTACCTCAGCCGTTACAAAGAGAAGTATATTTACCGTAGGGTCGTCTAGCCTGAGATAAGATGTGACTAGCTGTAGGAGCAATAGCTTGTTGTTGATGATTGAGACAATTCATGCTCGGTATGCGAACAATCAGGTTTCCAACAGTCGGTACTACGGTCATAGCCTGCTACGGACTACGGCTTAAAAAAGCGGGTAGTCCGTAGCAGAGGCTTGAGCCGTACAGTACACGTATAGTAGTAGGGTAGGCCGCAGCAGTATAGCTATACTATAATAGTGCTTATCATAATATATTAAACCCTCTCCTTTGCCCTCTTTAGTAATAGTATTAGACTTTATCTTATCTTATCTAATCTAATCTTAGGAGGCTATAAAGGTAGAACTTAAAAAAGATTTAAGTAATTAAAAAAAAGAAAAAGAAAAGAAATAGCTAAAAGAAAGTTAAGTCTTATAAAAAGTAGCTTTAAGTAGAAGGGTCAGACGTTACAAGGCAAAAGGCGCGATCTGGCGGAAAGAGGTAGAATTAGCAAGCTAACAAGAAGGCAGACGGAGGACGCAAAGGAGGCTAAGGTAGTAAGCCTAGTTATAGTTGGCGGCTAGCGCAAGTAGAGGCCAAGTGAAAGGAAGGGTTTTACTGCTAGTCTTGCCTTTAAAGGTAACAAGACAGCAGTAACCCTGACATTGAGTGCCTCTTTAAGGTTCTATTTACTGCTATCTACCTTTACTAAGCATACTTTACCTGATTGATAACTACTAGCTATCTCTTACTTGTTCTATACTTATAGCTATAGCAGTCCTACTTTTTTTAAAGCCTTTTATTATAGCTATATAGGCGTAGTTGACTTTCTAACCGTACCGTAGCTGCAATAACCTTATTGGGCCGTACTACGGCCCGTTAGAAATGCTGCGAACAATGAGAGAGGCTACGGGACGTTCAATGTGTGCATAAGGCCGTGGACGGTGCTTTCACTTAGTTTGCGAATCTACAGGGCTCTAGGTGTTCGTACATGATGTGTTGAGGTAACTTTAACTTGAAGAGATATTATTGACGGGGGACATGAGGATCCATATGCCCATTGCAGCTTGGGAACAAGGTCTTCTCCGCATTCACAGACCAGGCTTGAATTCACCCATCTGTTGCTTGTTCACGACGCATTACTTGGGGAATTTTTCCTAATTTGGTTCAACATTTAATCAGGTTATCAAGAAGTACCGATGGGTGTACTGGTCAAATGGTCGTACAGTCATTATCGACCCCTATCTTACATTTTCTCCCTCGCATAGTCCACTCTTTTCGTAGGCTTCATCCCCATTGTTTGCGGAATCAATTTTTCGACATCATCCCCTCTGGGCTGTATGATCGGTAGCTGGTTGCTCCAAGTCCTTACAAGGACTAACGCCCACCAGTGTGCGGTCACTAGTATAAAGCCACCCCAGGCGATGCCTTTCAGCACTATGCCCAATTGCCCCGAGCACTGTACAATCCACTCTTCATCCCAGCTGACACCAGTATGCATATCCCGGCATATCGCAGTCTCATCTGCTTGCCAATCTGTAATCACCGGATTCATATACCAAAGGTCCCACGGCAGGAGAGGATCCAATAGAGCGAGGGTAACAAAAGATAATGTGGTGGTGTGTACAAATATGTATGCTGACACTAACTTGGGCAATGACTATAGACACGTGTCAGTGATCATGTTCCAAATGCGCTAATCGAGTTTGGAGCACCCGAATGGAAAACCACGTAAAGCTCAAAGATCCACTTACCCATATTGCGCCTACAAGACCCAACACGCTGGCGAAAGTCGCTGTTCCGTTGTATATGAGTGACCAAGACACCCAGGTCTGATCATCTCTCAGTAGGACGAAGCACAAGAAAAGCAGAAGATGTGTCGGGAGTGTAGATGCTGGAAGTGTGATGGCCAGAAATCTAGAGAAAGGTCAGACTTGTGGTTATTCTCTACAGCCTAGGCGTTAAGATGCATTTGCACCCCTGAGAACTCCGCATAAATATATATACCTAGTCTGATTTTGTTCACTTAAAAGCTCCATGGTTGATAGCTCAAACATGGCCCGCTAGAAAGCAGATCAAGTAAATATCGTAATAGGGGTATTGAAGAGTTGTAAAGAAGAGAGAGATGATTGCCTCGAACGTCAAGACTTGAGTATTTCTAATCCGATACTGCAACGGTATGTCTTAAATGTCAACTATCTACCTGTTTCCGAGTTCCCTTCTTGTCCTGAAGGAAAACGTGTACGCTGAATACGTTGGGGCTGCGCCACGAATTCGTGCAAACATACCTCATAAGAGTCGTAACATTATGACAAACCAGGACACTGGCTAATTATAGTGGTTGTGCAGCGGCGGTGATCCCTATCCGTATTACCGAAGAGGGACCGGAAAAAGTTCTAGCGAATGAGAATCCACTTAGGCCGCAAGTGATACCTACAGACTTTTCGCTAGCTTGTTCATGCATAGGCCTTCCCAATACTGGACTGGGGTTGCGGCCTCTTATTTCCCTCCGCGCGATAGGAAAAAGCGATCACGCGGCAGACTTTATAACCTGAAGCGACAAAGCAAATAGTCCGCTTGTGAGACGGTCAGTTCATGCAGAGCATGAAAGCTCTGCCGTATTGAGTGCAATCATGCTCAGTTGCTATCTTCCAGATTGCTGATATCAATTCTTCTCAGAATTTTGTTCAGCTGTTTCTATGTCACTGCAGAGTCTGACAATTTTGGCAAAGTTCGGCGTTCCGCTCAGGGCCATTCCTGAGAGCGTTAGTACTTATCGAAGATATTGAGGCTTAAAGGCTACCGTATTGACCGTATATACCGTATAGACTGTATCCTTATGTAATTAGGGCTGTACCCTTGCCTTGTATCTAAATGAAACCCTATCAGTGCGCAGAACAACCACGACACGCGTTGAGCTCCAACAATCTCTCTCAGCATAGTGGAGCGCTTGGACAACCTTGCACTTGGGCACTAGAAATTCGACAGTCTGACTTCGGTAATCTGTCGAAGGGTGGTATCGTGGACTATATATAAGAACTGTCCGTTGCATAGTTCTTTTAAAACAAAACCTCATCAACTCACAACGATCTTTATCGCTTCATTGCACCTTCATTCTGGGACTAAGTCGTGGCAAAAATGTATCTCAGCGCGATACTCTATCTTTTGCCTGTAGCGTTTGCCGCACGTCGCGACGATAAAAGCCCAACCGAAGAGCTTGCGTCGTTTGCCGATCCTTCTATTGTGTGTAATTCTTTGAAACAGCAATACGCCAATCTCACGTATCTACCTATCGATGAAGGTTATGTGAGCGAAGCACAAGGTATTACCCCTCAACAATAACGTCTTATTTACAAATACGCACGTGACTGCTGAATTGGTGAACTTACACTCCCTTTAGTCCAGTGGGATTCGTCTTCGTGGCTTGGCCCCGCATGCGTTTTTGCTCCGCAGAACGCTCAACAACTATCACATGCCGTCACTACATTTGCTAAAACGTCTACCCTGTTCGCCATGCGTGGAGGTGGACATATGCCGATATCAAATGCTGCGAGCATCAACTCCACCGGTGTGCTGATCTCAAGCACCAACTTGAAGACTCTCAAACTTTCGGAGGATATGCAAACTTTGTCTGTTGGCCCAGGTCCACGATGGGGCGATGTCTTTGAATATTTGGATGGCACGAATATGACCGTTATTGGTGGAAGGATTCCAGCTGTCGGCGTTCCAGGCCTTCTCCTTGGGGGAGGCATCTCGTACTTCAGTAACCACCATGGCCTAGCTTCCTCCGAGGGAAAGATCAAGGCTTACGAGGTCGTTCTTGCGGACGGTACGATTGCAACTGTGACCGCAGACTGCGAGTACTCGGATCTCTACTGGGCTCTGCAGGGAGGAGCTAACTCGTTCGCGCTTGTTACTCGTTTCGATTTGCAGACTTTTCCGCTCAAGACTACCCTGCGTGCCCAGGCCGTGTTTGAAGAGTCAGAGGAAACGAACGATCTCTTTCTCAACGCTGTACTCAACTTCACGCTCAAGGGTGACGAAGACGTTCACGCCTCTGTCGTCCCTATCCTTAGCTGGGGGCCAAATCAGACTTTGCCCAGTTCCTCAGGCATGCTTGTGTACAATGGCTCTGTCCCTCCATCGACAGGTTCCTTCGCTACATTTTACGATGGCACAATCGCATCTATACAGAACTCCTCGGTATTACAGCCTATCTCCCTCGCAGAGTTTAGTCGCACTATGAGGCCTCTATATCAAGAAGGCGGTCCTGGTCATGGCCTCCGTCAAAGGTTTCACGTCGTTCCTTTAAAGGCAACAAGAGCGGCCATGGACGTATTGCACGAGACTTGGTTTAAGTCCCTCCAGGAAACAGATTTGGCAAATCGTGTCCCTGGTTTCCTGGCTAGTCTAGCATACAATACCGTCACGAAGACGTTTGCCGAGCGTAGCCAGGGCACACCACAGGAGTTTGACGCGATTCCACAATTCTGGGCCGAGGAAAATGTGTGCTGGTCAAACGCTGAAGATGACTTTGAAGTTGAAAATTTCTTACTGGATGTCAACAAGAAACTCAAGACCGCACTCGAGGAGCAAAATCTGACAGTTCCGTACCTCTATCTCAACGACGCGGGCGGCGACCAAGATGTTTTTGGGGGCTATAAGAAGGAGAATGTTATGCGACTAAAGGCGATCAGGAAGAAATACGACCCAGCTCGAGTGTTTACAGATCTGATGCCTGGTGGATTCAAGGTTGCTCATTCAAAGAGAGACATTAAAAGAGGCTATTTCTAAGCTATAAGTAATATTTCTATATTAGAGTATACCTAGATATAGAGTGTTAGAAGGCTTTTAGGAATCTAAATAGATTCTAGAATAGCTAGAACTGTTTAGTCTCTTTACTTAAAGAATAGCTTTATTTAAAGTAGTTTTTTAAAGTAGCAGAGACTAGCTAGACCTACTATAACTAAAATATAGAAATTATCTTTTTTAGCTTTTTATTTAATAATATACCCTATAAGCAAGCTAGTTAATAAATAAGTTAATTACTTTTACTAAGACCCTATTATTTTAAAGTATTACTATAAATATAATATTTAATTTTTATAAAAACAGTACTTTAAGGTCTTACTTATCTATATATAACTAACTAAAATCTAACTTTTATCCAACACGCACTCTAAGCAGTTAGGCAATAAGCCTAGCTGCTAAGCATCTATAGATATATAAAGGAGCAAGGTATCTATAGTAAATAGATAGTTTTTAAGTATTTTTTTATATAAAACTTATAAAAATAAAGATTTTTTTAGTTTTATATATTCTAGTACTTTT